>CAIGQZ010027068.1:8004147-8018257 GCA_903798205.1 Danio tinwini | reverse complement strand
ATATATATATATATATATATATATATATATATATACATACAGTACATACATACCGATGTGTATTAAATTAGGTATTCCAATACCTATAAAGAAAACATAGTATATACAATAACATCGTGTTTTATTAAAAGATGGACATACCAAACATTAAATAAAAAAGTGTCAATTTATCTGATATATTTTGTGCAACCAGCTGCATGTTTTGTGCACATTATGAAATTTCATATTTGAAAGGTGTTATAAATTTGGGCCTAATCAAAACTGCAAACCAAAGCAGCAAACAAATGTTTCATAATCAACCTTTTTGATTTCAGTTTTCATGTTTGAATGACAGCCAATTGTTTGATTTTCTCCGAAGCCTTACTAAATAACTTGATTAAACCAGACACACAAATTTCAAATGTCTGATCATTGTATTTCCCTTCACTTTTTCTTCAGTGAAGGTTCACCATGACTGAATATAACTGATGAAAAACATAGTAAATGAAATATAAATGATCACAGCTCCTGAGGGAAAGTGGAGAAAGACCTTAGAAGTGTGTCAATCCAAAGTAACACTATAACATAGAGTGTGTGAGACCTGGTGTGTCGTATATAATCCTCTCACAGTCGACAGACGAACTAAAATCTAATTAATAGGGCTGCCTGCTACCAAAAATCTAGTTCTGGCCAAAGTAGGTCAGGGTTGGCCGGAATTTAGCCAACAGAACCAATCCCTTCCTACCACTAGATTGTTGAACAGTCAAGGTGAAAGGACAAAAGCCCCATGTAAAAACATTTACTTCATTTACTTTGTAAAACGTATTTAAAAGGGTGATTGTAAGTGACAGCAAAGGCAAATACAAAATAGTTTTGAAATAAATCTGTATGTTTAAGATTTTTAATTGATTTTTAAAGTGCAATAATTTTAGTACCAACCCGGTAGTAAGGTGTACCTAATAAAGTGTCCGGTGAGTGTCAATATAGTTAACATGTTTTACCTTGTCATTCGTGGCAGTGTTAACCCCCTCAGAGTATTTGTCATTTCTCCACACACGAGGAAAGATCAGAGGTCAGGCATTGCTACACTCTTAATATCTGCTTCGCTCCGAGCAGGAATTAAACATTCACCTTCTCAGACATTTAATTTGCCCTTGAAAGTTCAGCTCAATCCATCACAGATAATGACTCTCACCTTCCTACAGGAAGACAATTAAGCATCCGACACCACGGGATTTGCCTTGTAGAGATCTGGGGGAAATCAGCAGGTCTCCAACCCTGGGGAACGGCAAATAATCAGTCATATACCGAATCAGTGAAGAAACACACACACACAAAACCACACACACTGAACTAACAAACACGTATAGCTCCTCTCAACTATTTATAGTTATTCCTCTGTTACTGCTGGATATAAATACATTAATACATACAGTATGGTAATGAAAACACTGTAAAGGTGAATGTGGTGTTAAATGAGTTTATCCTTGCTTTTTAAGTGTTGTTAAAGTGCAGTTTTAAATGCTAATATGCCAGGTTGGGGTGTTATTTTAACTGTATCAACTTAAAGAAAACTCATTCTTCAATGCAACACTCATTTTTACAACTTGCCAATATCAGTGTCTAGCGAGAGCACTTTTAGCTTAGCTTAAGCCCTAGTCAGATCACACTATGAAAGTCACTATGTCAGATTATGCAATTTTTTGTATTTTTTTTTCTTGATTAAATCTTGACTTGTCATGGGTAACAAATGTGCCACACTACACATTCCTTTACGATCAGTCATCCCGTGACATTTACAACAAGCGTTATTTCCCAAAGCAGCCACAAGTGTTGCTATAACAATATTCCTTATCTCAATTTTTTTTTTATCTTATTTCAATCTCAATAAACACTGATGTTTGCAGACATCTCGCAACTACATTATTTAAGGGCATTCGTTAAGACATAGATAGGATCAAACTTATCATTTCATTTTAATATTAAGATATTTTCTTTGAAATCTAAATGTATATTTTCTGCCAGGGTTACTCATTGAACAGTCCCTTGTCTGAACTTGCCACGAGTGAGACAGAGAAAATAAAAGCACATCAGCAGCAGCAAGAAAAAAATCAGATGCTCAAGACAATCTTTAAAATAATGGCATATCAAAAAAATTATCTAAAATATATAACTTAGATTTGTGGTACAATCACAGTGAAGCATTAATTTAATCCTTAGTTTCCACAGAGAAAAAAAAATAATGCACTCGCACAGTTAAGTAGTGGAGGGGCTCAATCTAAAATATCATTCATATACAGTTGAAGTCAGAATTATTAAACCCCCTGAATATTTTTTTTCCCCAATTTCTGTTTAACAGAGAGAAGATTGTTTTCAAGCCATTTCTAAACACAATAGTTTTAGTAACTCATTTTAAATAACTTTAAACATTTATTATATCTTTGCCATGATGACAGTAAATAATATTTTACTAGATATTTTTCAAGACACTTTTATATAGCTTAAAATGACATTTAAAGGCTTAACTAGGGTAATTAACTAGGCAGGTTAGGGTAATTAAGCAAGTTATTTTATAATGATGATTGTTCTGTAGACGATCGCAACAAAAAAATGCTTAAAGGGCTAATAATGTTGACCTTAAAATGTTTTTAAACAAATAAAAAAGTGCCAAAATACTTTCTCCAGAAGAAAAAACATTATCAGACATACTGTGAAAATTTACTTGTTTTGTTAAACATCATTTGGGTAATATAGAAAAAAATATCAAAGGGGGGCTAATAATTCTGATCTAAGCTGTATTTTCCTTGAAAAAATATATATTTTTAAAATCTTTCAATTATTAAATATTTTCAATGTTTCATCAGCTAAAATTTTTATCTTAATGTATCTTTTGTTGGTCAGTTATCTACACTCAAAAATATACTTTTTTTTACTTTTTCAAACTACTTAATTAAAATGAGCTGAAACAGCACAATTCTTGAGATTTCATTGGGATTGTTTATGTTCAATCCACATAAATTTGTTAAAAGTGTTAAGTAAACCTAATTGATTTGTGTTGGGACAACATAAATGAATTGTGTGGAACCCTGCATTTTTTAGAGTGTATAAAAAAGAATAACATTTGAGGTGAAGTGTTTCAAAACAAGTCCGCTATATTATGTGCCAAAACATGAATTGCCATGAGATTGTGTTGGTTTGTTAAATAAAATAATAATCTAGCCTAAATAAAAATAAACCCAAATGTTCACAGTCTCAGAGAAGCCTATATTAAACTGTTTTCACTGTTAATGACAAATTTGAATAAGCAGGGAATGCTTTTGCAATGTATTCGCAGCACTGAACATGTTCACAGATTACCTCAGAAGAACAAACTCTGTTGGAAGGATGAGAAACTTAGAAAGTCATTGTGAGAATGGAGATGTCTGCATATTTGTGTCAGTCTGTCAAAATAAATTTCTTAAAAACACCTTAATATTTTAGAAAAGGTAGTTAAGGTTTGCATAATCAATGATTGATCTTATTCACACGTGACCCACCCATAAGTAAATATGCAGCCTATTTTTTGATTACCTAACCGGCGCATTAATGGCAGCGCCTGCTGAGATAACCAAGAAATTATGTGCTCCTATTGTGCAGTGTCATGGGACGGAAATCGTTGTGAAGAACGAGAGAAAAATTAAACATGCTAGACTTTCTGCAATGGTGTTGTGAGGTGTCACAGGCATGGTATCGGTTGTCGTGAACTATGCCACATTACACGAGTAGAAACAATTGAATCTTGTGTCACGACGCCCATTTGTCATTTACAAATCCCAACGACACCCTACGCCAGGGGTGCTCAACCCTGCTCCTGGAGATCGACCTTCCTGCTGAGTTCAGCTCCTACCCTGATCAAACACACCTGAACCAAATAATTAGGACCTGAACAGCACTGGATAATTACAGGCAGGTGTGTTTGACATGGGTTGCAACTGAAATCTGCAGGACGGTAGATTTCCAGGAGCAGGGTTGGTCACCCCTGCCCTACGCCAAGGAAATTGTGTTAAAATCATGACACATTTGTGTGGTCTGACCGGGGCTTTAATGATGATTCAATAAATCATTGAATTTAATTAAACTGTTAGCATCTCACTCAATAAAACCAAAAACCCTGCTGAAAAATCAAGCTTAAACTAGCCTAAGATGATTGGCTGGTTTTAGCTGGTCGACCAGCCTGGTTTTAGAGGGGTTTTGGCCATTTCCAGGCTGATTTTCAGCCATTTCTAGCCTGGTCTTAGCTGATCAGGCTGAGAGTTGACCAGCTAAAACCAGCTTGACCAGCCAAAACCAGCTATGTCCAGCTTAAACCAGGCTGGTCAAGCTGGCTATTTCCAGGCTGGTTTCCAGCCATTTCATTTAAGCTGTATTTTTCAGCAGGAAAGTGTTTTGATAATATTCCTATTATCCTAAAGCTTGACTCTTCTGTAGTTACATAGAGTACTAAGATTGACAGAAAATGAAAAGTTGCTATAAGCAGGTGTGAGTTGGAGGTGGTTGGAGCTAAGGAATTGCTCTAGGAGTTTGAGACCATTGTTCTAGACTGATAGCTGGGAACTTTTTTAGGCAATTTGTAATGTTATTGTGCCTACGCTGGAATTGGGGGGGGGGGGGGGATAGATGATTTATATTGACATATAACTTATTATTTGCATGTCATCTTAATAGCAACGGTCTTTTAATGAGTTGTGGTAAATTTTACATATAGCTGCTGCTTGCACGGCTGACAGCATCGTGAGGATTAAATGAAGGATTATACAGTACCTCTCATGCTTAAAATGTGTAGATTCAGTGGCAAACGCTGTTACCTGCAAACCCCGTCCCACAGACTTTACAGTAAGTGGCTTTAGTTATTTTCATAGCGGACTTGAAGCCACTGGAAGTCTTTTATCCACTCTTGGAAAAGTGTAAATGGTTTATTAACATTCATCAGAGGATCACTAATAAGATGTGCCATTATTAGTGATGTTAGCTGGTTTCTAAAACAAAATCTGTCAGTTTTATTTGTATTCTCTCATCCTTAGCGCATTTCCACTGTTGTAACTCCTGTCATCTGAAGGCAGAAGGCATTGACTGAGTGATTGACAACCGATATTAACCAATCCATTCAGTGGGCCAATAAGAAGAGCACAAAGGTGGGGCAAGCATTGCGGGTTTTTTTACTTCAGCAAATTCACATAACAACTGTTTTAATCTGTTCCTGAGCGATGCGTTTGGCGTCTTTAGGTGCAAAGATGCATCCTGCATAAATGTCTCCTAAATCTGCACACGCGGTGAGAATTTTGCACTAAAAGCAGGTCGCATGGCAACAATTTATGCACCAGCTCAAATGCTTCCAAATATATTTTTAGGTCGCATAAAACTTCGGGCGCATATGCGACCAAAACGGTTGAGCCCTAGCATCTTTACTTGTTATTATTTCCTCATAATAATAATAAAATAAGGAAGTTATCATCAATTCACAATACAAATTTCAGTGAACTCCAAACAAACTCCTCCACCAGCTGTGAGGAAAAGCCATTATAACGACACAGATCACTTTGCCTATTCATGAGTTGACAGGTGGTAATTTATGTGTAACTATATATTTATGGTTTGGTTATGGGTAGGCCCACACGGAATCTACGTGCGCAGAATTCCGCAGATTTTCCGCAGAATTCTGCAGATTTCCGCAGATTTTTAGCCCATCATTAATTCTGTTTATTTACTTGAGTAAATGTGTGTAAATCTGAATTTATTCAAGAATTTATTAAATTTTTTAAATTACACATATTAAGGTTTTAGTTATGAGACTCCCAAAATAATTCTGCAGAAATCCACAGATTTTTACCAAAATTCTCAGCAGAAATTGCAAAAAAGCGTCCGCAGATTCCGTCTGGCCCTAGTTATGGGTAAAGCAAAGACCATATGGGTCAGGTAGTGAAAAAAGGTATGCAACAAATAATTAATTTGTTATGGATTAATTGATATTTAACAACAACCACCTCCGCCTATGACGACGATGTCATCGCCCATCACGATGTTTCACATTAGATATCGTACAATGCCAAATTGGTCAACATCGCCCAACCTTAAGCTGGAATAAGTATAGAACTAGCCCTTGTTGACCTAAAAAATAGCAACTTTTCATTTTCTGTCGCTCATTTAATACATTTAGTAAAATTTGGAATAATATGCTACTAGTCTAATCCGATTCAATGACTAATGCTAAGTTAAGCTAACAGTGCTCCCATCAGAACTGAAGATTGGCTGACTGAATTTAAAAACAATTCAAAATTAAATGTTTAACTATCTGTGACTTGTAAAGTGAGCCTATATTTTCAAAAAAAGTGGAGTGTCTTTAATATAGTGGTATGAAAACACTATACATCTTGTCGGTAGATGTTTCTGTCATTTTTGATTTGCTTACTGCATTCAGTGATGAATAAAGTTGGTGACTTCATGTAAAACCTGACAAAACTTACAAATATATTTATAAAAATTCAAGAATTAAATGAATAAATATGAAAAAAACAAAAAAAAAACATTCAATTAAAAGCTCTTTTTTTGTAACTGTATATGAAGAGTTCAGATGCAAAAACTTCAACAAAAAAAAATTGCATTTCTCTGCCTCCGTTGTTGAGATATTTCACTTTAAAGACCAGGAAAAAGACTTAATCTTTGCCATAAAAGTAAGTGATATTACTGATCAATACCCAGGAGCCTGAAAAAAAAAGCTCATTTAGAAGATAATTTCAGATAGCATTTAGAGGTTTTTTGTATCTGAACTCTTTATATACATTTTATTTATATACATTTTATTATTGACCATTTTAATGCATGCATGCTTAACTGTTAACATAGGCAGTTAATTGTAATATGAATGTATTTCAGTGTTAGCTTTGAGCTGCTGGCTAAATATAATTGATTTGAGACATAATTGGCCGTTTATGAAAATTACGCTTGACCAGTCAGCTAGAGGATCATTTTAAAATAATTACCAAACAATCGCTGTTTACTTCTTCATTAAAAGTGCTAATTGCATACAAACATGACACTTGAGCTTTACAGATATATAAGCAGGCCAAGAGGTTCAGTGAAGTGAAGACATTATCTGTCACCTAGTTCAGTCCTATTGTTAAACAGATATTATAAAACTCCTGCCATTGATTGCGAGTGATAAATTCTAATAATAATCTTTTATTACATATATGAGGCTTGTGAAGTCAACATGCCTTTGCAATATAGTACATAGCTGCATTCGTTCATTCATTAATTTTCCTTTGGTTTAGTCTCTGATTTATCAGAGGTGACCACAGCGGAATGAACCACCAACTATTCCAGCATATGTTTTCCGCAGCGGATGGCCCCAATACTAGGAAACACCCATACACACTCACACACATACACTACGGCCAATTTAGTTTACCCAATTCACCTATAGCGCATGACTGTGAGGGAAACCAGAGCACCCAGAGGAAACCCACGCCAACACAGGGAGAACATGCAAACTCCATACAGCCAGGACTCGAACCAGCAACCTTCTTGCTGTCAGGCGACAGTGCTAACGACTGAGCCACTGTGGTGCCTTATATAGCTGCAATATAGTAAAATTATATAGCTAGCCAGGAAAATACAGCAAGTGGTTGATTTGTTTTCCTCTTTTTGTGACACAGGGAAAATTTGAAACAATTCTGGTGGAGTTCAATCAGCCAACAGTCAAGTTTGGTTGGGACAGATTTTTTACATGACCTTGTTCAGTTTATCACAAGCTGTTGAAAGGCAAAGTGGATTTTCAGTGTGAATTTATATTCAAGTGGTAAAGCAACAAGCAGATTCAGATCCTCTCACATGCATTAATGCACTGTGAAAAGTCATTCTAGTCATAAATACACTTCATCTCCTCACTCAAAAGCCTTTCTTCTGAACTGTCAAGTGTCATGAATATGTTAATAAAACTTTCATGAAAAAAACTTGCATGTCCATCAGATTTTGCAAGCATCAAAGTTTACTTGATATAGCTTCTAATGCTAGAGTTGCATTATGTTGCTCTTAAGAATGAACAACCATATATAAAGTTATTAAAGCTATTAACGAGTAATACAGCACAGTAATGTTTGTTTATTTTAATTATAAAAATTGTATTAATTAGGATGGAATTGATGAAGTAGGTAATGGTGAGGGGTTGTGCTAAAACCCAAAACTACTTTTACACTTACATTACACGGTCATGAAACACCAAAACACATTTTTGAGCTGTTGACAGTCATATACGTGTCCCACACTGCTATAAACACTATTAGGATACATATATTTCACTAAAAAGAGAAAATTGGTTGTTTTTGTATAATTTAGAGCAAATTCGTTCTTCCGGTTTGAACCGAATTTTTTAAGCTGCGTCACGGCAATTAGATACTTGCGTGTAGTCCAGCTTGGAGATTGGATGTCTGTACCTGCGAGTGCATCGTGACGTCTCTGAGTGTGCGGCATTAATTCATGAGAAAGACTTGGTTCAAACCAATCAGCGCACTCTATTGTGTATGCGGAGCAACTTCATTAATATGCATGATAGCTTTGAAGACGACAGAGAGATGCCACGTTGTGTTGCCAAAACAAGTGCAAGAATGAGAACTTTGTCATGGGGGGTGCGCAGGAAATGTTCCTGAATAAAAAGTGAAAGTGCCAAACTGCAGTTAAAGTCGACAAATTAATAATTTGGCAAATAATTCAATTACTGATGTCCATGTAAACAAAGTCACTGTCTTTCCCACCTGTGTCTGTGTGTTTGTTTTGCCTCGTCTCTGTGAAAATCAGCACGTGCCCAAATGGAAACATATTTGCAAATCCTTCCCTCTTTCCCCTTCTCTGACACTCCCACCTAAACAGAGATGGACACGCCCATTTTCCTGACTTTTTCCAAACTAGAGATGTGAAAACACCCTGCTGAGACAGGGGGGTTTTGTGGCCCTTTAAAGGGCCCTATCATACACTCAGTGCAAATAAAGCACAAGACATGTATGGCGTGATTTGTTGCTATTTTCAGACCAGCGCAAGACTAATTTTCACATTTTGCACCACGTTGTTTAAATAGCAAATCCATTTGTGCCACTTTATAGACTTATGGGCATGCTGGTCTAAACAGGAGGTGTGTTAAAGTTTAGATTTGTCCACCTGTCGGGTTTTGAAGACGTATACATCACCATATGGGGCATAAGAATAGGACGTGTGTTTGGATATAACTCAGTTTTTTGACCACACTTCACTATTATTGTTTATTCATTCGTCTTCAGTGGAGTGCGTGCAACATTGTTTCCTTATCCATGAAACTAAAGGAGCAAAGTACAGAGTAAAAGTAAAGTAAAGAGAAAGTAAAGAGGCTGAATGGAGGAGGCTCATTATTTATCCCCATGCTGCAGTTGGTCTGTTTAACTCTTTTCTCACTAGTAAATCATTTAGTTTTTCCTCTTACAAAGTCTGCCTTGTAAATAGTACATGCACCATGGTGTGATGCAACTGACTCCTCAAGGGAATGGGAGATGAGACTCTGATTGGTTTAACGCATGATATGCTGAAAACACAGCCATAACTCATTGAGAGAATAAGCACAACCCCATTAGACAATCCGCAGCAGGGCAAAGCATATTTTTTTTGTCTTTAAAATAGCAAAAGTGGATTCAAACATCCCCTTAATGCTTCTGTGCCATGAACTTTAGACTTTGTGCTTAGATGGTTAAAATATAGCCCAAAGTATAAGTGATATCAGTTACTATATACTCAAAACAGTCCAATTGTTCCATGTAGTATAAAAGTAGTACACTGCCATGTACACTACTAGTATGTTAAAGGGCACCTATGGTGAAAAATCTACTTTTCAAGCTGTTTGGACAGACATATGTGTAGGTATAGTGTATAGGCCGTCATATTGGGGTGATATAAACACACTCGGTCCTTTTTTTAAAATTTAACAACATTAAAACGGTGGACCAATTGGAGCTGTTTTGAGATCGACCGCAACTTTACGTAGAAGTGCGGTCCCCCCGCCCACCAATATTGACTGACAGATGTGCATTAACATCTCCTCAGTATGTTGTTTCATGTCCGCCATTTTCAGCGTGTGAGTCAAAGCGACGTCACCAAAGAAACACTCTGCTCTATTTTTAGATGGAAGGCTCATTGGGCTCAACATTCACCACGTTAGCGCTCTCCTCCATGCCAGTGTTTGTGAGTTTTGGTGTGTTTGCATACATGTGTACTATTCATTGTGTCTTTCTTAAACTTCAGCGGTTTGCTTTTTCCGCGGTCACAGAAGCTCCCTGTCATCTTAACTAGGTGCAGCTGGAAAGTGCGAGTGCGCTGCCTCACGTGCTCGTCCCTCCATTGGAAATAACGTACTAACGACGCGCAGCGCCATGCATTTCGCGTTGTCGCGGATGAAAGTGACGGCCGTGGCGTTTGCTCACTATTCCATAGGTCGCCTCTATGGATGCGCTGCGCTGCTCAGGACACTGTTCATATTTCTGCCGTGCCACAGAGCATAATCTGAATAGTTTCATTTTAAATAACATGAGAATGTGCGCGTCTAGTGTGCCGCGTCATGGCTCTGAGCGACGCATCCGGTGTATGACACCCTTTAGTTATAGCCTCAAGAAGGTCCTACACCAGAAGCTCCGCTCGGCGACACTCAGCGTCGCGCCACGCAGCGGCATGCATTTCTGAATTCTAACCATAAGTTTCTATCGTGTGACACACCGGCGCTGCAAGTGTGCAATACTTTCAACTGTCATGTGCGCGCCGTGTCGCGGTGCATCCGGTGTGTGATGCCCTTCAGTCACAGTTAATTCACTGTGCTTTATTAGTCTCGGTGTAGGCTACAAGTTCGGAGCTTT
The DNA here is from genome assembly GCA_903798205.1 of Danio tinwini. Lineage (NCBI taxonomy): Eukaryota > Metazoa > Chordata > Actinopteri > Cypriniformes > Danionidae > Danio > Danio tinwini. Next base: position 8,007,377 of record CAIGQZ010027068.1, on the reverse strand, counting down.
AAACTAGCGCACAGCTGGCTGTAAAACTATACAAAGACACATGATTCTGTACTCTCTGCTTGGTCTGTGTCTGAGTCCTACATGTAAGTCTGAATGCTGGTACTCTCATGTTGCTTCTCTCTGTCTGCCTGTCTATTGCAATACACACAGCGGGGGAGCTCTTGGCTCCGCCCACTTGTTAAGTTGGGCGGGAAGTCGAAACTAGTTTTCATGTGAAGCCACACGCCCCTAAAACAGCAAACTGTGTACACGCCCCCAAAATGACACTTTTTAACACATCATAATAAAAAAATCTGAATTGTGTTTTAAACTGAACCTAAACTGGCACACTCAGAAGAACCATAATATTAATATTACCTCTTAAAAAAGGGTTAAAATAGGTGCCCTTTAATATAGTTCTGTGCTACCTAAGTATACTTAATAATAATTAACTTTAAGTATACTTTATTGTAATAAAAGTCATTATTGTATTCATCTTTATTGTAATAATTGTCTGACATCTGAAAAAAAGCTGAAATCCATCCCTCATCCCATACCTATGCATAATTCTACACCATTTTGTAGTATAAATAATGTAAGTAGTGCTTCACACTGAGATATTCATTTTATTCTAAAAAGAATTAGTGCACTTTAAATACCCGAGATGTTGCATTTACTTAACCATTAAAAAGACGTGTGGGATGTTGGACGCACTCAAGCGGAAGGGGCGGAGCTATTGGTAGCTTGAGTTGGATTACTTTATTTATTTTGGATTGTGAAAGCAAAATTCTCCTACAAAAGGGGCTATGCTGCCTTCCGATGGTGAATGCAGTTATACAGGACTTATTGCAGGTACTATTTGGTAGTTTGGTCATTTATTTCACTAATTTGGCCAATAGTATCTGGATGCAGCCTTTATGATGCAAGCTGAGATTGCATCACTCAGCGATCCAATGTCAGACACAATGCACACTCAATGGAGTGAGTGATATCACTGTGACGAGTAGGGTTAGAAGTGGGGTCAGGTGAGTGCATTAAAAAGCATTGGATGCAGCTCAGATTGCACTGCACCAGGTCTGCATCCAGACCCCTCTCAATTTGGCAACCGTCAAACATCATTGGGGAAACGATTTGAGTATCCGCTAAGTAAAAAAAAAACGTTAGTGTTCCGATTGGGATGACACTAAATTCATATACTATGCTGTTGAGTGTGTAAGTGCATAAGTACATAGTGGATAAGTGCAGTGTGTGTGTGCCAATTGGGATGCAGTGTTGCAGTTCTCAACTGATAAGTGAAGTTTCACAAACTAATTTCGAGAGGAGCACGTGATATGATCGACTACAGCTGATCCTCATCGCTAATCATTAGCTAGCCTATCAGATCATTCCAAAACTACTATAAATACCCTACCTAAACTCCATTCATTATCTTCGTTTTTTGGAAGACTGCTCTTTATCAACCAGCTACATCTACCACCACAACAACTACTTCTTCAAAAACAACAGTAACTTCATCTCCAACTACAACAGCTTCAACAACATCAAATCCTTCCACTTCAAACTGCCTCACACAACGCATCCGTCGTGTCTTCAACCCAATTCTCCAGCAAGATCAAGTCCAAAAAACTCCATCACTGACCACAACTTCCACCAATGAAGCCGAACTCTCACTGCTCTCCTTGCGGTGCACCTGCGATCATGGCAGCCAGCCCCAAAAGCTGACCCTCATCCAACCTATTACACTCCACATCCATTCCCAAACATCCATCACTCTCATCCAACAAGCAGTAGCCCCAGAACATTACAATCTTATTTTACAGCTTGGAATGCATGTAAACAATTTCTTTCCTCATCAAGCAAAGCAAAACAGACCAATCACGCATAGGACCCTCCATTTACATGTTCAATATCCCCTCCTCTACACGCCCATTTCAAGCACTCCTGGCATACATGCATTACAGGAAAACCCTCAGCTCCAGCCCCTTCTCCCCCCTATTCACAGACGACTCATTCCACCCACTTAAACGCTTTTGAACTCAGCACTCGAGAAACACCTAATCTCGTATCCCTCCTAACGCTCATTGACCAGGTGGGAACCTTGGGCTCATCTATCTCCGAGCTCAGGGTTCTCTCCCAGAACAGCATGCCAAACCTGCTATCTCAGCTGAGCATTATCTAAGTGTGAAATCTTGAAGTGAAGTTTCACAAACTAATTTTGAGAGGAGCTTGTGATAAGATTGACTACAGCTGACCCTCATCGCTAATCATTAGCTAGCCTATCAGATTATTCCAAAACTACTATAAATGCCCTTAAATACCTCCGGGTCCTCCGGTTTCCTCCCACAGTCTAAAAAACATGCATTGTAATACAATCATAAGCACTTAACACATACATACATACTCTATCAGATTTTGCCCTGAGTTTAAGGGGGCACTCGAGAAACACCTTATCTCGTATCCCTCCTAATGCAAATTGACCAGGCGGGAACCTTGGGCTCATCTATCTCTGAGCTCAGGGTTCTCTCCCGGGACAGCATGCCAAACCTGCTATCTCAGTTGAGGATTATCTAAGTGTGAACTCTTGAAAGAAATAGAATAGAAACACACACACATTAGAGCATGTATTTAGCTCAGCACACAACAACCACAAGTGTAAACCCACCCTAAAGTGAAGAAGTGGGACTGTTTAAACTCTGCTGTTTAATGGAATGTTTATTTAAACGTGTTTCACTTAAAAGAGTATGACTGATGTCATCTAAAAACAAACAATTGAGAATTAATTTAGAATCTTTGAACAAAGAGCAGTTTACTGAAATAAGAATGCAAAACAGATTAAAGACATCACTAAAAAGGACAACTTAATCATACCTTGATTGTCATACCTCAACTTTCTCATCAGTTTTGTTGTTACATGGAAAATTGAAAAAAAAGATGAATTAATGAATGAATGAATGCATTAATGAATGAATGAATGAATGAATTAATTAATTAAGATGGCTTCCATTGACCTTCCTATTATCATTGGGGTCAATTTTACTCCATTCAATCTTAAATGTTTGTACATATATAATTGACATTGTTTTTGTTTAGTTTTTTTATTTTGTATTGTTTGCTACATATTGAATGACTTTTCCTATTTTTATGGGGAAAACTTGGTAAACATAAAATTAACATGATATTATTTTTCAATGCCCTGTACACATTTTGTCACATCGGTGTTATTTGGGTCTTTTAGCTGTATAAAACATTAG
>CAIGQZ010027068.1:7989354-8004047 GCA_903798205.1 Danio tinwini | reverse complement strand
TATATATATATATATATATATATATATATATATATATATATATATAATTACACATATTTGTTTTGGGTGATATTGAGGTCACTATAACATGCTATGATTTTATAATATGCACAAAAATTGTATATGTTAAGTACAATATATATATATATTTTTGTACTTATACAACTTAAGTATAAGTACAAATTATTATTACAACTTTATATATATTGTACATAAAAAAAAAAATATATATATATATTATAACTAACACAACTATACCTGTAGTATTGTGAGAACCACAGACAGTTCACATGACATGGGGGTAGGGGGAATCTTTATTTTCACAAGGACTTTGTGGGCTCTCTCTTTAGGCTTTTCTCAGTGTGACAAACTCACATCAATGTATCAATGTTATAAATAACAATATAAAAAGTACAAACTAAAACCAATAAAAAGTACAAAACTATTAAAACAACAAATATAATAATATATATATTATTATTTTTTTTTCCATATATGCTGTTTTCATGCTGGTTTGTAAATTTGTCTATAGACATTACTATAGTAATAGTCATATACAATAGGTAATCTGCATGTATAAGGGGCAGGAAGTGGGGGGTTGAGAGTGGGGAGAGGGTGGGGCAGTATTTCAGAGTGTTGTTAAGTAGTCAACAAAGACATCAATTACCTGACACTAGCCTTTTGGCAAAAAAAAAAAAAATCATATTCTGGAGATTTTAAATTGGAAAAAAAGGTGTTAGCAGATTGTAGGGTTACAGGAGGGTTAAGGGTGTCAAAAAAATAATTTCTATGGTACATCCCAGTACAAACGAGGATAATATGACATCGATTTAGAAACAGATCTTAACCTATAATGAGATACTGATAATAGTTTTATCATGTTATTTGTTGAAGTAGCATACTAAGGCGAAGGATGCAATGTACATGTGCAACTATTTTAAAAGCCTACAATCTGGGAAAATATTGCTGCTTGCAAGTTTGATGGGACAGTTGTTCACTGAAGGTGCAGTAGAACTCAATACTCCCTATATATCATTGCTATAAGGGCATATATAAGCAGAATATAAATGCTGAACATGTCTTTATTACTTATATGATTTGTTATTATTATTTTAATTATCCAGGAAGTCACGTTGAGATATTAACATTTCTTCTTCCAGTATATCTGGACAAGACGGCAACACATAAAAGTTACACTGTTAACAATACTGTAGAATCTACAGTAACTTACTGTAAAGTAATTACAGCAAAAATGCTGTATTTACACCACTATTACAGCATCAGTTATCTTGCTGTATATGTATTTACAGAATGTTGGGTATATCTTTACTGTAAAATACAGTAATTTTTTACAATGCTACATTAAAATACAGTAAGATACTATCAAAGTTGTCAATGTAGCAATACACTCAAGAAGTGTTTGCTTTAAGCAGGTAAAATCCAGTTCAAAATGTCCAGTTCATATATCTGACTGCTTGTATTTAATGACAAAACTATTTACTGCATGTGAAGTAATTTGTTGTAAAACTAATAGACTATTGAGTCTGTAAGGAGATGATTGTGGACACACAGACTGTCTTTATGAATGCATCGTTGAATTACTGACTAAAAGGATTTGTTTAAGAACATTCAGTCAAGAAGGAAACACTGGAGTGTTGCTCTGAGAGGAACAACTGTTTGCTTTGTCTAAAACTATTGTAGTCAATCAAACTGATGAAAACAGACAAGTGACAAATGTAATACTGTTCTTGAACCATCCCATACAGAAGTCTGAGATATGGCCATATATGATCTACCAACACAAATCTCACACAATTCGTAACTTTTTGATTTAGTGGCTAATTCATATGAATTTGTACAAACTCATTTGTACAATTTAGTACTATTTGCTTATCTCCTGATGAGGGTTGGGTTTAGGGGTGGAGTGCCACATTTCCTTTTTAAAAATTTTACGTTTTCCTTCGACTGAACTCATACAAATTTGTATGAACTAGCCACTAAACTGACTATTTTAAAAGGTAAAATAGTTTAGTTTCCTCATGAAATCAGGCAATTAAATATAATCATTTATTTGAACATATGTTCACATGTATATTTTGCCATTTTTTTGTCTTAATTATTACAATAAATCAGAATCAGAAAGAGCTTTATTGCCAGGTATCTTCACACACATGAGGAATTTGTTTTTGTGACAGGACAAAAAAAAAAAAAAAAAAAAACAGGTAATAAATATATTTTAAGAAGTAATGAATGCAAATATAGTAATTGACAAGTTTATGTACTGGTATATTACTTTATACAACGTTATATGAGCAGCTGTTATGTGCAAATGGGCATGTGAAGTGTGTTGTTAAATAAGTGTATGTGTGTATAATGTGTATAGCAGGTAATGATGTTGGTTCCACAATTATTATTATCAAGTGTTCATGAGATGGATTGCCTGAGGGAATAAACAGTTTTTGTGTCGGGCTGTTCTGGTGCGCAGTGCTCTGGAGCGTCGACAAGAAAGTAAAAGTTCAAAGAGGCAGTGTGCTGGGTGTGAGCGGTCCAGAGTGATTTTAGCAGCCCTTTTGCTCGCTCTGGATAAGTACAGTTCTTGGAGAGTAGGGAGGGTTGTACCAATGATTTGCTCAGCAGTCCGAACTATTCGACGTAGTCTTCGAAGGTCAGATTTGGTAGCTGAGCTAGACTAGATTTGGTAGCTAAACCAGACAGTTATTGAAGTGCAGATGACTGATTCAATGATGGAGGTGTAGAACTGTTTCAGCAGCTCCTTTGGGAGGTTGAACTTCCTCAGCTGATGGAGAAAGTACAGCCTCTGTTGAGCTTTTTTGACAATGGAGTCAATGTGAGTGTCCCACTTCAGGTCCTGAGAGATGGTGGTGCCCAGGAACCTGAATGACTCCACTGCTGCCACAATGCTGTCCATGATGCTTAGTGGGGGGAGAGAAGGGGGGTTTCTCCTGGAGTTCACTATCATCTCCACTGTTTTGAGCGTGTTGAGCTCTAGGTTGTTGTGACTGCACCAGACAGCCAACTCCTTAACCTCCTGTCTGTAAGCAGACTCGTCACCGTCCTGAATGAGGCGGATAAATGTGTTGTCATCTGCAAATTTCAGGAGCTTGACAGAGGAGTCTTTTGAAGTGCAGTCATTCGTGTACAGGGAGAAGAGCAGTGGGGAGAGGACACACATCCCTGGGGGGCGCCACTGCTGATTGTGTGGGTATTGGATGAGAATTCCCAGCTTTACCAGCTGCTGCCTGTCCATTAGGAAGCTGTTGATCCACTGACAGACAGAGGTGGGCACGGAGAGCTGAGTTAATTTGGGCAGGAGAAGTTTTGAGATGATAGTGTTAAAGACCGAGCTGAAGTCAACAAACAAGCATGAATAGAATATTATGTAAAGATAATGTTCCATGGGAATATTTTGTATATTTCATCCTGTACTCAATTCTTGATTAGTATTGCATATTTTTTTTTTTACTTAAATTTACTTCTTTGTTTTCATTGTCATATTCCACATACTTGTATCTTGGCCAAATGTTGTACTATCCTAACAAGTATACATCAGTGAAATATATATATATATATATATATATATAAATATATATTCAGCTTTCAGATAATGTATAAATGTCAATTTCCAAACAATTACAAATCTATGCTCCAAGGTACATATACACTCACCTGCCACAATATTAGGTACACCTTACCAGTACCTGGTTGGACCCACTTTTGCCTTTAGAACTGCCTTAATCCTTCGTGGCATAGATTCATCAAGGTACTGTAACTATTCCTCAGAGATTTAGGTCCATATTGACATGATAGCATCACACATTTGCTGCAGTTTTGTCAGCTGCACATCCATGAAGTGAATCTCCTGTTCCACCACATCTCAAATGTCCTCTATTGGATTGAGTCTGGTTACTGTGGAGGCCGTTTGAGTACAATGATCTCATTGCCATGGTCAAGAAACCAGTCTGAAATGATTTGTGGTTTATGACATGGCACGTTTCCTGCAGGAAGTAGAAGTTCAGAGAAGAAGTAGATGGGAACACTGTGGTCACAAAGGGATGGACATGGTCAGCAACAATAATCGGGTAGACTGTGGCGTTGACACAATGCTCAATTGGTACTTATGGGCTCAAAGTGTGCCAAGAATTTCCCCCACACCATTTCACCACCACCACCAGCCTGAACCGATGATACAAGGCAGGATGGATCCATACTTTCATGTTGTTGATGTCAAATTCTGACTGTACCATCTGAATTTTGACCAGGCAACATTTTTCTCGTTTTTTATTGTCCAATTTTGGTAAGTCTGTGAAAATTGTAACCTCAGTTTCCTGTTCTTAGCTGACAGGAGTGGCAAGAGTGACCCAGTTTGATGGGCTGCTGTAGCCCATCCACCTCAAGGTAGGATGTGTTGTGCATTCAGAAATACTCTTCTGCATACCTCGGTTGTAACGAGTGGTTATTTGAGTTACTGTTGCCCTTCTATCAGCTCAAACCAGTCTGGTCATTCTCCTCTGACGTCTGGCATCAACAAGGCATTTGTGCCCACAGAACTGTCGCTCACTGGATATTTTTTCTTTTTTGGACCATTCTCTGATGGTTGTGCGTGAAAATCCCAGTAGATCAGCCGTTTCTGAAATACTCAGACCAGCTAGTCTGGCACCAACCACCATGCCACATTCAAAGTCACTTCAATCAACTTTCTTCCCCTTTCTGATGCTCGGTTTGAACTGCAGCATTGTCTTGACCATGTCTACATGCCTAAATGCATTAAGTTACTGCCATGTGATTAGCTGACTAGAAATTTGCGTTAACAAGCAGTTGTACCAAATAAAGTGGCCGGTGAGTGTACGTACAAATTTGTAGTTCCAATGGTTCAAAAATACATATAAATGACCATTTTTGAAATATTTTGAAATATATTTAGCATATAAAGGACATCTATTTTATCCTTTTGGATTATTTTTGGCCACTTTGAAAAAAAAAGATTGAGGTCTGATTGACCTACTGCTGTTACTTTAGTTTGTAAATGATCATACATAGAAAACTGGAATGTTTCAATTGGATTTTAAAGTTTTACATAATTCAAGACATCATTAATTTCAAAAGGATAGTAATACAGAGAGGATGCTGTTTTTCTCGACACCACATGTATTCATCTTTCTTGCTCCAAAATTGGATTACCATGTTTGCAATTCTCTCTCATTAGGAGAGTCATCCAGTAGCTCAAAGAAAAATATGGATTTCTCTCTATTCGTCTCTCTCGGCTTGGTGACTGAAATGTGTTTAACGATAGATTAAAAGAGGGAGGCAGTCTCAATTCCCACCAGCACTCAGCACTGACCTCCATTCTGGATCAATCTGGAGCGATTACTCTTAAAACTCTCATTAAGAAATTAATTGGAGCTGCAGGACTTTAGAAATGAGAGAGGATGAGTGGCTGTGCCGCCCAATTGATTTCACACACTCTTGGCTTTAAGGCCTCGGAGGGCTGAATTCTGCTCTACACAATGGCTTGTTCGCAGTTGAGAGGTAGGGGGGAAAAATACTGATAATGTGCCCTAATTGTCTACTTTTGCTTGAAATTATAGGTCGTATCAGATCAGTCCGCCCCATGCAGAATTACTCGGCACGATGGCTCTTATTCACTCCTGGAGTGTCAGACCTGACAATAAAACACGGAGCAATAAGCACCCTTGATGCCTGTAATAGATTTGATGGCAATGAGAGCAAAATAGCAGTGCAGGGTTTATTAGTTTCTTGTTGAGAGAGAGAGAGCGCGGTTTATAGCAGGGCTTGATAAGGATGGAGCTTGGCTAATGTGAGCTGGCAGAAATGAGCTGTGTGAACGCGCACAACTTTGCTTGCAGCCTGGCTTATTGATTGAGACAGATGCAGGCTGCAGTTGAAGAGCTGGCCCACAAATAAAAAGCGAATGCGAGACTGTAGATGAATTGTTAGCTCAAGACAATTTCGCAGCGAGCTGATTGTCAGCGCAGCATTTGTTTTCCTACCTGTCGTAGCGGAGCGCCGGCCTCTGACAGGAATTGATACTCTCCTGCAGGAGGAGTGGAAGTGGGTGGGCAATGTCTGCTGTGATATCGACTCAGAAGAGCTCAGGCTGATCTAAACGCATGGTGCTTCTATGAGGAGGGATTTCTGCCTTGTTTAGGACACTGACACCAAATGGTGATCTACATTTGAATACGGATAGTATGAGTCAGAGAGAAGAGATGATCTAGCTTTTGGTATTGAATAAAAGCAATTCTAGCATCAGATTGCTGATATTTGACTTGGCTTTAGTTGTGAAACTTTTTTAAATGGATGAATCAGGTTTAAAATGTATAAATAAATACATTGTGTGGTGGAACTGTAAAGTCCTTGTAATTTAAACATGGCTAAGTAAAATCATTCTGGGTTATTCTTTGGAAATTCATATGGAAAAACAAGACTAAAGGTTTACTGCGATTTGGAAAAGTCAAGGTTTTAAAACTGGTAACATTTTCTGTTATACCATTCCTACAGAAATATGTAAGTATATGTAGTTTTTAGGGCAACAGTACCTCCAGCAGAAAAGGACTTTCAACATCAAAAGCAACTGGTCAGCCCACATTTCAACATGTAATGTAATGTGTATTTATATAGCGCATTTATTGTGTATCGTCATACACCCAAAGTGCTTCACAATCATGAGGGGAGTCTCTTCACACCACCACCGGTGTGGAGCATCCACTTGGATGATGCGACGGCAGCCACAGGACAACAGCACCAGTGCGCTCACCACACACCAGCTATTGGTGGAGTGAAGAGACAGTGATAAAGCCAATTCAGTGAAGGGGGATGATTAGGAGGCCATGATGGGAAAGTGCCGATTGAGGGACTTTGGCCAGGACACCGGGATTACACCCCTACTCTTTATGAGAAGTGTCATGGCATTTTTAATGACCAGAGAGTCAGGACCTCGGTTTAATGTCTCATCCGAAAGACGGCGCCCACTGACAGTATAGCGTCCCCTTCACTTATTTATATAACGCTTATATTGTAAAAGCGTTATATAAATAAACATGAATTGGATATATTTTTAATAGTATATATAACAAGTAATAGTAATAGTAATATACCTGCCAGAACTCCATCTTACCACACATCCTGTGGCCTATGCTGGTTCATTCAATTCCTATGTCAACAGTAGAGTATCTGGAAAGAAAGATCACAGATGGTGCAGATGGCTAGGCCTGCTTCGCAGTCTCAGCAGTGCAGCCCTCTATGGGACCAGAAACATTTTACAGCTGCCTTTCAATGCACTAACTGAAAAATTTAAGGTGGCACGCACAAGACAAGCCCTGCAATACAGAAACTCCCAGTGTCAGAAAGTGTCAGGAGCTGGCATTGAGGTGAGAACAGGGAGGAAGTAGAGGGTGGAGAGAGCAGTGGAGGTGGCGGAGTCACGGCTTAGGCAGAAGGAATTGGTTGGCACACTGGCAACAGAAAGAGCTGGCTTGGGATTTTTCCCAAAGACCCTGGTAAGCATAATCGGAGAAAAGGAGAGACACTAGCTAATCCAGGAAGAAGTTTGAGCTGGCGTGGAGGAAGAGCAAATGAGCAGGACCGTGGGGCTGAGGCAGCAGGGGGCATGGGCAAAGTGGAAGGGTAGCCTACAATGCAAGATCACCTGGGAAAACATCATGCAGACACATCCGATTGCTCATCCAAGCTGTGTACGATACACTACCAAGTCCAGCCAACCTTCACTTGGGGCAAGATGGCGACTCCAGCATGCCAGTTATACTCTGGTAGGGGATTATTTCAACACTTATTGAGCAGCTGTTCAAAGGCCCTGGTGGAAGGGTGCTACCACTGGCAGCATGACCAAGTACAAAAGGCATAAGAAAGCATATGCAGTGTCTTCATCTCTGGTAGGTACCATCTTGCCCCGAAAATGATGACTGACTTTGTGAAAGCTGCAGAGGAACCCTGCCAACTGCAAAAGGCAAGGTCGGGCCTCCTCCACTCAGCCTCTGGGTGGAAGTTGCAAGTCGACCTGGGGAAGCAGTTAAAGTTCCCACAACACATAGTTACAATATCAATCTGACCAAAAAAAATGACCAGGCAACAAGACAGTTGATTATGCTTGAACTCACAATGCCCTGGGAATAGCGGATGGAGACAAATGAAAGGAAACACTCGCAAAGTACCGGGGGCTAGTAGAGAAGTGCTGGGAATGGGGCTGGAAGACCCACTGAGAGCCAATGGAGGTGGGTTGTAAAGGGTTTGCAACCAACTAGACCTAGCAGTAGCAGCTAAGAAGAGGGCCATTAAGTCCATTTGTAAAGCTGCAGAGAAAGCCACAAGATGTCTATGTATAAAGAGGGCTGATCCATGGTAATGGCTACTGGGATGCAATCTGGGGTCTGATCAACCTCAGCTGGGTCACCTGGGTGAGGGTGTCTGATTTTGAAAGATGCAAAACACCCTATGACCCCAAGATACATCACTGACAATGCATCCAAGTGCATATAGATGATGTATCTTGGTCACAACATTTTATAGTAATTAAAATAGATCTTATTATATATTGGTAGCAAATAATATAAAGAGGGCTGATCCATGGTGATGGCTACTGGGATGCAATCTGGGGTCTGATTAACCTCAGCTGGGTCACCTGATTTTGATAGACGCGAAACACCCTATGACCCCAGGATACATCACTGACAATGCATCCAAGTGCATCTAGATGATGTATCTTGGTCACAACATTTTATAGTAATTAAAAATAGATCTTATTATATATTGGTAGCAAATAATATTAACTAAATGTATGTTTTCAGCCTTTAAGTCTTTCAAAGACTTGGTGACTTTAAATGCCACGCACTTTGCTTGATTACTTTTTGAAGTGGTGACAATGTAAGCCGTACAAATCCTTGTTAATTAAAAAATTAATGACATTCTTATAACTGACTGATTTCTCTTTTCATCTAGAGGGTTGTAGAAATGAAGGTCACTTGACCTGACACAGATTTTTAATCGCATTTTACAGATGTCACATTTTATACAATTTATGTGTTGTGTGTGTGCCTGATAATGTGACTTCATACATCCAATTCCAACTGTTTCAAGTAATTGTAGCTAATGATTGGGACTTATCCCAGTGACTTTATATCTGACTTTATATATTAAATTGCATCTGAGAATTATTATTATTTTTAATCCATTCAGCCGATCTCCAGGTCTGGTGGAAACATGTTTAGCTTAGCTTAGACTATATTATTGAATCATATTAGACCATTAGCATCTCGATCAAAAATGACAAAAAGAGTCTCGATAATTTTTAGATTCAAAGCTTGACTTTTCTGTAGTTACACTGGAACTATACTCTTATTTTTTTGCGATATTCAAAAAACTTTGCTGCAATACCATGGCTGCATCAGGCACGATGATATAACACAGCATCTGAAAATAGTCCCCAGCACCGAATGCCACCAGTTAGAATCTGCATAATATCATAGCTCCTGCTTTTTTTTTTCTTTTTTTTTTCTTTTTTATTAGGTTTATCTTAGGTCAAACATTAAAATATACATAATATTGATACATATAGGTATACGCACTGATACAATTCACCAAACAAGGAATTATCATAATTATACACTAAATAAGTATAACAATAAAAGGTAAAATGCCACACACACATATACACACATATACACGCTGCTGACTTCCAATTCATAAGAATAAGTCATCTAGCCAGTAAGGTTGCAAAGGCTACACTATCGGCCTGTAATGAATTTAATTCAACATTTTCTGGCATAGTGCCTGCTTTTTTAACACTTTTGATCATTATGCTAATGGTCTATTCTGATTCAATGATTTATGCTAAGCTAAGCTAAAAAAACCTGGAGCTCGGCAGAATGGATTAAAAATGGTTACTGTGGATATGGTTACATAATGGATTCAACTGTTGACTTTTAGCATTTTGAACCCAATCTGACTTTTAGCTTAGCTTAGCTTAGCATAACTCATTGAATCAGATTAGACCATTAGCATGGCTAAAGCTTATTTCTTTCATTTTAACTTTGACTTTAAATGCCACGCACTTTGCTTGATTACTTTTTAAAGTTGTGAAGATAAAAGCCATGCAAATCCTGGTTAATTGAATAGCTGCAAGCCTTAATCAATTAGAACTTAATCAAGTCAACTAGCACTGCTCACATAATGGTGGCCTGTGAATCATCTTGCTGTTTGTTATAGGTGTCGACACCATGACCAAATTTTCCAGAAAACAAGATCTCAAACAATTTCAAGCTCAATGCGAAGCCGAGGGATTGTGGCATTTTGCAGAATGTCATATCGACATAAAAATCACGCTCCTCCATTAATCTTCCCACTGTAGTGATATGTGTCTCCATGACAAATGTTTATATCCACATCAATCATCCTGTCCTCGGAAACTAAACCTTATACATCATAAGTTCTCGGATTCTTTAAAAGCCATTCCCCAAAGTTAATAAATTCGAAGACGTCAATGAAATGATTAGAGAGAACATGAAAAATGGCCGTTCTTAGTCTTAGGACATGATTTCAGCTGACGCAGCTTGATAAATGTGGTTTTAAAATGGTGAATTGCTAATTGAAGTCAGCAGTGCGTGCCGGCGACGACTTTACGCTCCCCCTCGCAGTGAGACGCTCTGATCAATTAGACTCATCAGACTGTGAGAGGTGGTGTTTTTATGGATGATGGCAGTGGTCTTTGGTTTTGTCTGTGGTCTACAAGAGAATTGTGGCTTTATGATGCTGTTGTTGTGTGTGTGCATGCTAAAATTGTACACTATAATTTAAATTACATTTTTATTTATCTTGACAAAACTCTATAGTTTTCATCCTTATTGTATTAACATATTTTTTCAGATGCACAAAGAAAGGCTCTCTGATTTTCAGTAATGCCGTAATCAATAATAAAAACATAAATGCATAAATAGCAACTTGTGTAAGGTGACTGATTCTGTGTCTATATATCTAGCATATATCTATATATCTATCTATATTTGACTTTATATACTGTATATAAAAAAATGCATTTTTGTCATTTATTTATTTATTTATTCATCCATTTATAGTTTGTGTCTGATAATTAGGGATGGCTGACATAAAACTGACATTTCGGCACTGCAACAAAGCATGAATCAAAACACCCAGGTCATGTGACTAAGGTGATTTGAAACACACAGGTCATGTGATTAAAGTATTTCGAAACACCAGGTCATGTGACTAAAGTATTTCGAAACACCAGGTCATGTGACTAAAGCGATTCAAAACGCCTGTCTTTTAAGAAGCGTTTCGACATCTGTAGAATCTGCATTTGACTGACAGGGTCAAGTCAATATAGTCTCATGTAGCCTAGTGGACCGTGCGTGTGCACAAAGTTACTGTGCTGCAAATGGCCTGGGTTCCAATCCTGACTTGTACAAATGCTCTGAAATTATGATTTGATGTATTTTAATAATGTTACTGTTTTATAACCAAAACAAAACATATTTATTTACAAAGTGTTCATTCGGATGTCAGACCAATGTTAAAACAAAACACATTACAATAACAGAGGATTTAAAAAACTAACATCTAATGCTGCATCTCTCTGGATTCAAACCCATTATCCCAGCATGCTAGTCAGGAACTCTCAATACTTCACTAAATCACCTAAAACCTCAACTCTACAACGTGGGGGTTACTACCTCGATTTGCTTAACTGTTTTTTTTTGTTTGTTTTTTTTTGCTAAAGCTGTTCCAGAGCAATTAAACATTAAAAAATGACCACTAGGTGTCACTGTAGAGGTGAGTTTCAAAATGTTTCGGAGCTTTGACACATTTGCTTAGACTGTTTCAGTGTTTCACGAAGCCTCGCTTTGCCCAACAATACTGACAATGTGACATAGTCTGATAATTGTGTCTACGACTTCAAAAAATTTTAGTCTTCAACATTTTTTAATTTGACTTGAAAGAAAAAAATGAATAAATAAATAAACAAAATGAAGGCTTAAAGAAAACAGAACATAAATCCAGGAATACAGTCCAATGACATACACAAGACATTCAACAACTAAAAAACACATTGATGATGAGCTGCAGGTGTAGTGTAATCAAAGGTTATGAGCATCAGGTGTGGGGCAAAAGATTATGGGATGTGTAGTCCAGTGGAGTGGCAGGTGTGAGGTGTAGAGGGCCCTCAAGTGTGTCTGGTGTTCACTTTAGATGGTGACTGATAATTTGGTCTTTTAAATGTGACTAAATGCGTTTTGCCTGCATCCGAAATTGCATACTTCCATACTATATAGTACACTAAAAACAGTAAAAAAGCCGAGTTGTATGTCCGAATTCATAGAATTCAAAAATCAGTATGCGAGATGTACCTAGATGACCTATTATTTATGGCAAGATTCTGAAGTGCGCATCAGATGGATGCTACACTATCCAATGATGCACCACAAGCAAATTTATGAATGGGAGTGAAGCAACGCAACTGACGTGGGTAGGTCACATGATCATCACAAAATGGTGGATGTAGTACGTCCAAGTTCCATTCATACTACTGACATTCATACAGTATTGAAGATACTTTTATAATGTCAGAGTAGTTAATTTATATTCAAATGCAGTAGTGGGCGGTTTTGGATGCAGCCACTGTCTTTTAACTACAACTTTGTTATTTCACAATTTTAAACCTATGTCTTGCCATTTAAACCTATTTTTTTATTTCCCTGACATAATTATTTCTGTATTTTATTATATGTTTCACATCAATGCATTATCTTACATTGTAACATTCATTATTCAAATTTAAACTTTTAGTTTTTTAATTGCAAATTGACTGTAAATCCTACAGTATTTTTCCATTACAAATATTTCTCAAGAGATATTTAACAAAGCAAATAAATTTTCACAGTAATTCTACAGTATGTGTGTATAGCTTCTTAAGAAAATATTTTTATTATTTTTTTATA
Source organism: Danio tinwini (assembly GCA_903798205.1). Classification (NCBI taxonomy): domain Eukaryota; kingdom Metazoa; phylum Chordata; class Actinopteri; order Cypriniformes; family Danionidae; genus Danio; species Danio tinwini. Next base: position 7,991,040 of record CAIGQZ010027068.1, on the reverse strand, counting down.
ATTTTAATTTGGCTGGAATAAAATATATATTAATATTAGTACCCTGAATAATTGCATTATTAAATGTATAATTTATTTATTACTTACATAGCAAAACATTATTGTTCAATGACTTTCCCAATTAATCTAACTTGTCTAGTTAACCAAATTATATCAATAAATAATAATAAATATCTATTAATAATAATCTGGTTTTAAATAGCACTAGTATTTTGCAAATTAACTAGTAAAATACTTTATACATTCATCATGGCAAAGACTAAATAAATTATTTATAAAAACTATCATATTTGAAACATTTACAGAAAAGCTTATAATTATTCACTGTGCCTTCATTCTAGCTAGTATTGTTGCATTCATCATTATCTTGTGAAACTGATTTGTAAATCCATGCTATAGTATTATTTGTAATGTTAACCACATTGTTTTCCCTTCAGTCTCAAATGGACTGTATTTCACCTGCCAACTTACAGCGTATTTAGTTACAAACAGTCACTATACTATTGAAACTTCTAGTCATAGCTTGAGTGCTGCCGTTTTTAGAGCTCTTTCTGGATTTCAAATATATATATTTTTGTAATGTTGAAGCCCATGACAGGTCGAGATGTATGCTGGAATGATGGAACCGCTCTGTCAGTGTCACAACACAAAGTCTTGCCTGACGTCACGTGGTCGTTTTTGCTTTTAAAAGTCTCCGTCTTATCGCTTTGTCATTTGAGTGATTCCAATGGAACAGCCATTAGTTCCAGGTCTGTCTAGACACGTCTTCTAAACAAAAAGCCACTGCCATTTTTCCCTTTTCAAGTCAAACCAAGTGAGGTTTTCTTCTTGTCATTCTTTATATTTCAGGCTGAGAGTGGGAAAAAGAACAAATATAGATACTTTGGGACTAAGAAGTTATACACAGTTTAGCACGGCTGGCTCTAGACATCAAAATGTAAAAAAGTAAACAATAAAAACTAAAGCAATGGATACAAAGTTGTAAAGAAATGTTAATTAGTGACACAAACAATAATCACAACAGTAATTGCTTAAAAAAAATAATATATATATATATATATATATATATATATATATATATATATATATATTTATATATCCATGAGATTGCTGTTTCTACAAAACACAGATGGATTTGCTTATCATATAATGCCAAGATCCTGTTCACTGCAATATGAATAATATAAATTTCAGTTGAGAGAACTAAAGCTTGGTCATTTAAATGCTTTTTATATTGAAGTTGTTATGTGTGCACTTAAATTTTTTGTAAGGAGTCAGATGGCAACAGAGGTTCCACATGCAATTTATTAAAGAATCGTCAGGCAGGCAAAGGACAAAACAAAAAAATACAAGTAATCCAAAGCATGGTCAGTCATAGGCAAATGGTCAGGACAGGTTGCAAAATAACATAAATGATAAACAAAACACTGTGTCAAGTTAAGGATAACACTTTGAAATGATTATTTACAGGATACAAGACTCAGCACAAGAAGTGTGTCATAATGGTTTCTATAATCCATGTGATTAGTCCTAATCAAAGGGTGAACTTGGACTGGTGTGTGAGTGAAGTGCATAGTGGGATATGTATGCTGCTTAAAAAAATAAGGGAATACTTCAAGTTACATTGTGTTGCTTTTCCTTTATTTATTTATTTATTTATTTATTTATTTATTTATTTATTTATTT
>CAIGQZ010027068.1:7958576-7976435 GCA_903798205.1 Danio tinwini | reverse complement strand
ATAGATAGATAGATAGATAGATAGATAGATAGATAGATAGATAGATAGATAGATAGACAGATAGACAGATAAGTGATTAATACATCGAACTTTAAATAAATATAATTATATAACATTTACTTTTCTCATTTTTAATATTTATTTTAATGAATAAGTTTTTATCATATTAATGACAGATCTACAGTGTAAGTTCTTAAGCAAAAGCACTTCAAATCTAAGTCAATCTTACACATTATTCATTTCCACAGTGTTCCAGAAACACAGTTTTCGGAACATTCTCTGTCAGCTGAGATTTCTGACAAATTACATCTATTCCCAGCTATTGAAAACTACAAAGCTTTATCCTAAAAACATGCCTCTGCCATCCGCCGTTTCAGTAGGACACATCTGTACCCACAGGACAGGATTTAACCTGCAGTAATTTAGTCTATATTAGTATTCTGTTTCATCGAGAGCCAGGACAGATCTGGGGCCGAGTCTCTGACTGCTCTCTCTCTCTGGTCCAGTGCACCGATGTTGGATGGTGTCAGACATCTCCAGCTGGAATGACCGTCTGCCGCCCTCCATCCCGGGAAGAAGAGCACCTTCCAGACGTCTGACAGCCAGATGTTGTCACCCCGAAATCACACTAAAGGACTGGTGCATATATTTAAACTGACACACACGCACAGACAGCGGCAGAAAATAACTGCATTTCTATCACCACTTGGCCATCAGAGGCTCATAGTTTCCATCATCTCCATATTTCATTTCCTGCTGTGGATCTGAAAGCACGTCCCCAGAGGATTTCTAGCTGTCATACTGTCACGAGCGCAAGCCTACACCCATATCTGAGAAAAGCCGGTGATGTTTACCAGCTCTTTTAGACACCTCTTTTCTGCCATCTCTTTTCAGCTTTCACATCAGCTTTCTGTTGCTTTCACCACAGTGTTAGGAAATTGTCTGTCTGTTCCATCTTTCAGGTGTAATGGTTGGTCTGGTGAGAGTGTGAATTCAGCTGCATGGTTGGAGGGAAGAGGGGTTTTTATTTTATTTGTGAGATTTAAGTTAAATTGAATTGCAGTGCATGGCCTGCATGTTTAACAAATGTCCCTTTCATTAAAAAAAGGTTATTTTAAAATCAATTGATTTAATCAAATTATTAAGAATACCAAGCAGGCACAGGACATCAACATGACATTGCATTTTATTCAGAAATGAAAATCGGGTTGATGACAAAACCCAACAACAGGCCGATGTCAATGTCCAACCTAAAATCAATGTCTAATGATTTTACAGCTTAATGTTGTGTGGAGGTTACCACTATGACCTTTATCAGACGTTGGATTTTGGTTGCCATACCTGATGAATAAATGTCAGTATTTGATGTTGGTTTACGATGTTGGCTTGACGTTGGACTTTGGTCACTTTAAAACACAACCTAAAATCCACCAAATATCAACGTCATTTGATGTCATTATTAGACGTCAAAATAACATAGTCCTTAGACGCTGGCTAGGCATAAAATTCTGGTCACCTGACGTCACGACCTAAATCTGACCTAATATTAACGTCTTATAATGTTGTGTGCCTGCTGGGTATATTTGATTTAGGGGTTAGAGGGAACAAAGACAAAATTATTAGCCCTTCTGCGAATATGTATTTATTGCTCAAATATTTCCCAAGTAATGTTTAAAAGAAAGGTTTTTTTTTTCTCATTTAGTTTTTTATTGAAGTTTTCAAATTTACATACAGACAGGGTTTTCCACAATGTATTCACCAAACAATCTAACATCGAATTCCCAAAATTGTAGAAATAAATGAAATTATAAAATACACGAAATTTCCAATAATAAATGTGGAGGTTACATTAATGATTCAAAGACAGTATAAGAAACAAGAAACACAATACACTCATATATACACTCAATTTTTTCAAGTTTTGTATATCATCAAAAAGAAACAGGTAAAATTAATTTGTTGCTTTTCAGTTACAATTCAATTATGTACTTTTTTTTAAACCGTATTGTGGCACCCAGTCTACCCTTTTCTGTGTTTTTATTTATTTATTTATTTATTTGTTTATTTATTTATTTACCTAAACTATGTACATATGAAACTGTGAGGATGGTACTTTTAGGAATTTAAATGTAAAAGTATTTATTTATTTGTTTATTTTTTTTATAATTCTTAAGCAAAATGCGCATAAGCAAAATGCGCATAAAAATAGGTGGATGGTACCTTTCTCTGAGCTCTGTTTTATCCTCTTAACTACCTTTACCTGCAAAGGTCAGCTCAAATTTAGTAGTATCCTAATCAGTTAAGATATAGACTCAAGTTAGGAAACACACAGGTTTACATAGGTCTTCCATTCTTTCTCCAATATTTAAAAACCATTGTTTTGAACCATCCAATACAGATGCAGCTTTCAGAATGTGGTTTGATAAGGGCATAAAAACAATTGATGACCTCTACGAGAGTGGTATTTTCTCATCCTTTAATAACCTTTCCAAAAGATTTGACCTACCCAATTCACACTTATTTCGTTTTTTTCAAGTCAGGCACTTTGTGCAAAAACTATTCCCTCATTTCCCAAATCGACCTCCTGAATCTCCACTAGATGACTTGTTAAAGCTTGAACCACACTCAAAACAATGCATTTCTACTATTTATAATCTGAATCACAATATTATTCCAAGTTCTGCAAATCAAGCAAGAGGTGCTTGGGAAGAGAACTTAGGTTTTGAGTTATCTGATAAAAATTGGGAGCATATTCTTGAGCTCACACACACCTCTTCTATATGTGCAAGACATGGGCTTATACAATGTAAGATTCTAGACATACATAGGGTTTACTACACTAATGCTAGACTTGCTAAAATATACCCCTCTGTCAGCGATGCATGTAATAGGTGCAAGCAGTCACCAGCGGATCTCATCCATATGTTATGGGAATGCCCTAAATTATTTGATTATTGAACTAAAATATTTAAAACTTTGAAAGATGCATTTGACATAGATCTGGATACAAATCCACTTCTGGCCATTTTTGGGTTGGCAGTAGATGCTAACCTTTCAGCAATGGTCCAAAAGGCATTAGCTTTTACTACTTTAATAGCGAGACGTCTCATCCTTTTAAAGTGGAAACATGTCTCTCCACCCTCTTTTGATGCATAGATAAAAGAAGTGTTTACTTGCATTAAATTGGAAAAAATTAGACTATCGCTTACTGGTTCTTTAAAAACCTTTGACAAGTTGTGGCACCCCTTTTTAGATTATCTGCTGGCTAGCTCTCTTGATTCTTAAGCTAAGCAATAATATATGAATACATATTTATTATAAATTTTCAAATTTTATGTATGTATGTATATGTGTATGTATGCATTATTATTATTATTATTATTATTATTATTATTATTATTGTTTATAGTGTGTATGTGTATATGTATGTGTGTATGTGTATGTATGTGTATATATATATGTATATATAATTTTTTATTTTAATTTATTTGGGGTAGTGTTAACATTAACATGGAAGGATAATTATAAAATGAATGTTGTGGTTGATATTCCATGTAAAAACCTAATAAAAGTAATAAATAGGTGGATGGAAACATAGCTAGTGTGTGGATGCCAAATAAACATTTAGACGTTGATGTTGAGAAGAATTTTTCAACAAAAAGCAACTGTTAATGTTCATAATAATGAAACAAAACTCAGCACAGGCACTTGGTTCCATTCAGAAGGGCTCATCCCTATGCCCTAATCCCCTTTGGCCAGTCCCTCTGAAGGGATTAGAGCATAGGGATGAGCCCTTCTGAATTGCGTGCAGTGTGTGAAACCAAACAACTTCCCTGCTCATAGGATCATGAGCCAAAGTGTCCATCAGTACTATTTTTTTAAATCCTTTATTCTAAAGGGCTCTTCGAAGTGGTTTGTTCTGAGCACTTTGTTTTGGAATGACATTTTAATATGACAGTCATGATTTTTTCACTTTAAAGTGCCCTTTGAAGGGTGATATATCTCGTTTGCAATGCACCGTCAAAGTAAAAGTAGTGCTTATATGTTAGTCAATAATCGTGTGCAGATATCAGTATAATCAAAGTCTGGATAATGCGTCTCAGGTGTGTGTGTGTGTGTAATGAGAGCAAGGGACTGAGGGAGGTGTAGTCCAGGTAGTAGGTGAGGTGAAGAAATGGAGTGCCCTCTAGAGGGTCTTGTAGTGGGCACTCAAGCTGATAATCAGCTGAATTTTATAATCAAGCTGATATTATTATTATTATTATTATTATTATTATTATTATTATTATTATTATTATTATTATTATTATTATTGTTATTTTTATTATTTTTTAACTGCGAAACATGCAAAAACATGAGGCCACATAAGATGATTTGTAAATGGGACTAAAGCTCACACTGTTATGTCATAATGAAAGCAGGGTGGATGCAGTATGTCCAGATTACCTTCACACTATATGGCTTTCAATTTTTATTAAAGATTGATATTTCTCGACTAAAAGAACTCTGGAGTAACAGTGAAATAACATAGCAGCATGAATCTTCCCATGCACATTTTATCCCTCAGTACAAATTAGTATGACTGCAATTTACGCGGGTATTAGTCAGCTATTGACCTTTAACACATGACTATTAATTTTCTCCAATGTGTGTGAATGGATCTTGACACGCTATCAGTCAAAGCACAAGAATTGCAGTCTACACAAATGATGTGATATTTTATTTATAGGTCTATAATTACACCAGTTTCGTGCTTTAAAAAATTCATCCTTTGTGGCAGGTGTAAATGATAGCCAATGATCTGAGCAGAGAGTGAGAATGTGAATCTCCCTACAGAAACTGAGGCTGATTGAGGATTGAAATATGAATGAACAGAATTCATCATCTGGAACATACACAAACTGTTCCAGTATGCCATGCGTGTGTGCTCAAGTGTAGGATTAGAGAAATTACTGTGGGACTTTGGGGGAATTGCTGGGTCTTGACTAGAAGTGGTGAATAAATGTGCTGGGAAATTGAGGTTAGAAGGGAATCTATGAGCAATTAAAATCGGTTTAAATGAGTATTGGCTAGAAAGAGCCTTACAGACCTTTGCATAAACAGTCACGGTGCTGCAGATTACATCATACAGTATGTGGGAACCCGAAAATCACACTCATATGTGCTTGCCGAACATATAATTTCTCTGCATTTTGGCATTAGTAGAGGTTTAACAGCTCTCTTCATTATAGTGAAATAATAATTTATTAGAAATTATATGGCTCCGGGCTTGACTTTGAACACCTGCTAATGCACCCATTAACAGTTCACCCTTTGCAAAACTGTAAATGTGGAGAACTTTAGAGTATTTTGTTACATTCAAAATGTAAGCTTACTGGCTACTTTATTAGTCACGCATTTTCAACCCCAGCAGGCACCTTGATGTCAAAACAACATAAAAAACTACCCAGGCCCATTATGGATATGTACTCTGGTATATTTTTCTGGAGAGTGCGTAATGTGTCCCAGGAGGTAATTTTTTATTTTTTTTGCAGTTTTTCTTTTCGCAAGGCTGATGTTTACTTTTTTCAGATCTCAAATTTTTCGCGCGAGTGCCCTTCGCGCCTGCTCTTCTCGTGTAAATCCACCAGAGGCCACTGTTGACTGACCGACCGACCGATACCCCACCCACCACCTTCCCTAAACCAAACCAATAGTGTTTTCAAATCACTGATTGACCTGATTGAATCCTGTGATAATTTTTTGACGTTTTTTGTAGCCAATGTTAGATGTCAATTTGATGTCATTTTTACATCAAGGTATCTTACATGCATCTTTCAGATAAAACTTTAGTTCTAGTGTAATAATTTGTACATCCACATAAATGATTCGATGGAGTGCCATTCGCGCCTACACTTCTCGGGTAAATCCACCAGAGGCTGCTGTCAACTGACCAACCGACTGATACCCCCACCCACCATCTTCCCTAAACCCAACCAATAGTGTTTTCAAAAGCAATCCAGAAAAAAGAAAAGCCCCCGAGGCAGCCTGATGTTTACCACGTTTTCAGAGCTTACCACATTCTCACTCTGTTATTTACTTGTTTATTTTATTTTATTTTTTGCCTTTTGTTTTTGTTTTATTTGCTTTCTGGAACCCTTCTTTGCTAGACCCGAGCCACTGGGAAAACTTGTGACAGCGTCTACTCTGAGATAATCAGTCAGCCTGTAACGCAACAAGAAACAGAAGCCGTCAGCGGCATCATACCATCCCGTAGTGTTAGTTTTAAAGACAAAATGTAGCCATACATACCTCTGGCCACACAATTCACTCTCTCCAGAAATGTATATGGGGCTACGTATTCATAACAAGCCTGTGTTGTGAAGAACATGTCAAAATTCCAAATCGATTTGATGTCATTTGACTAATTTGATGTCAAAATGACATCACATTCACATCTAATTTTGGTGACAAATAGGACAGTTCTGTGATCAATTGTTGACGTGTTTTTTGAGGCCAATGTTAGATGCGTCAATTTGAAATCACTGTATCTTACATGCATTTTTCAGATGAATACAATTTTAAATCTTCTATAATACTTTTTGGGTCATTATTTTGGTGGTCAAAAGGATATCAATGTGTGAATGTCAAATGGCATTAACGTTTTGACATTAGATTAAATTTAAAGTATTTTGTCATATTCGAAATGTAAGCTTTCTGGCTACTTTATTAGTCACACATGTTCAACCAAAGTGGGGACCTTGATGCCAAATCAGCATCAAAATACACATCAAAAATGCTAATCAATTTCATGTCAATTGACAACCTTGATGTCAAAACAACATCAAATTAACATCTAACTTTGGTGTCAAATAGGACAGTCCTGTGAGCAATTTTTGACTTTTTTAAGCCAATGTTAGACGTCAATTTGATGTCATTTTTACATCAAGGTAGCTTTAAGATAAAACTTTAGTTCTAGTGTAATACTTTTTACATCTTTATTTTGGTGGTTAAAAGGGCACTAATGTGTGAATGTCAAATTGATGTCATGGTTTTGACATTATATTGAATTTAGAGTATTTTGTTATGTTCGAAAAAGTAAGCTTACTAGCTAATGTATAAATCACACATGTTCAACCCAAGCGGGCACCTTGATTGACATAAAAAATGCAAATCGATTTGATAATAATAATAATAATAATAATAATAATAATAATAATAATAATTTCTTATATTTACATAGCACTTTTGTGAACACTCAAAGTGATTTACAATTTTTTTGGGGGGAATCTCCTCATCCTCATCCCCTCCAAGTGTGCAGCATCCACCTGATTGACGTGATAGAAGCCATAATGCACCAGACCACACACCACTCACTAGCTGATTGGTGGAGATAATTAGGAGACCAAGATGGACAGAGGCCAGTAGGCAAATTTGGTCAGGATGCCAAGGTAAAAAAACCCTACTCTTTTTCAAAAAAAAAAAAGAGTCAGGACCTTGGTTTAACATCTATTCCAAAAGACAGCATCACCTCATCAGTATACTGGGGCATCAAAACCCACAAAGACTGCAGGTTGAGTGCCCCCTGTTGGCCTCACTAACACCACTTCCGGCAGCAGCCTAGCTTTTACATGTGGTCTCCCATCCAGGTACTGACCAGGCATAGCCCTGCTTAGCTTCAGTGGGTGACCATGTGAGAGTCGCAGTGAGCTAGCTGCCAGAAAAATTTATTGATATCAATCGACTACCTTGATGTCAAAACGACATCAAATTGACATCTCAGTTTGGTATCAAATAGGACAGTCATGTGAGCAATTTCTTACGTGTTTTTGGACGCCAATGTTACATGTGTCAGTTTGACAATAAAAGTAGCTTACAAGCATCTTTCAGATGAATAAAACTTTATTTCTACTATAATACTTTTTTTTGTCATAATTTTGTTGGTCTAAAGGGCGTCAATGTGTGAATGTCAAATAGGTTTTGACATTAGATTGAATTTGGCGTATTTTGTTATAATTGAAATGTAAGCTTTCTGGCTACTTTATTAGTCACACATGTTCAACCCACCTTGATGCCAAATCGACATAAAAAAATATATAAAATTTGCTAATCGATTTAAATTGACTACTTTGTCAAAACAACATCAAATTGACATAGAAATAGACTAACATTGGCTTTAAACAGAACACTCCTGTAATACATTTTTATGTTTGTATTTTTTTTCACCAATGAAGTGGTTTTAACATTAAGGTAGCTTACATATATTTCATATGAATAAAACCTCCTTCTTATATTATAATAATTTTTGCATTATTGTTTTGGTGGCCAAAGAGAATCCAAATTAGCATTTTTGATTTCATAAACTATGTCAGAATGATGTTGTTCTTACCTTGAACGCCAAGGTATGGCCACCAAGGTCAGGCCCGCTGGGTAAACTTTGCTTTAACATAGTCTTTACTGGGGTGTGTTTCTAAAAACTAATTGTTAGCCAACTGAAGTTGCAAGTTTTGTTGTTACAAACATAGTTAGTTGATTTGGCGTTTCTCAAATCCATCGTTCCAACGAACATTCGCAAACTGCGTTGCAAACTTGTGCACTTGCAACCACACCTCTAGAGCTGTAGTTAGAAGAATAGTTCCCCTTCGGAAGGGGAACTTCAATGCTATGTGGAAACTTCCACTATGGGGAATTTCGTTCAGAAAGCCAATCATCTGAAAGAGTATGTAAACGGGCCAATGAAATGCCAATGAGTTGGCAGCTTCAGCTTGCGCACCTGATGCTCGTTGCAATTAATCTTGCTATAAAAGAGCAGAGCTAGCAAGCCAAAGCATCCTTTTCGCTTCAGACGACTTCACAGCCTTCTGAAAGAATCGATGAGGGTTCCTCCAGCTGATTTCCTGAAATCCGCAAGAGAGAGAGCGAACGAGAGTGGTCTCCCGGTCCAGAGAGTGGTATACGCGGCGGCAGACGGTCGAGCTGGGTTTCTCCCTTGCCTGGCGTCCTTTGGGTCCGGTCCTCCCCGAGCGGTTTGTATTGCACTTTCACCTAAAAGAGCAACACGGTCACACAGCGCGTCTTTTTCAAGATGTCGCTCCGACCGTGCGTTTCTGGATGCGGTGGTTTCCTGTCCCCGGATGATGGGCACGAGCACTGCGTGGCATGTCTGGGGGTCCAGCATGTTAATGCGGTGCTCGCGGGCAGCTCATGCCGTCACTGCGATGGCATGTCTGTTGCGCAGTTAAGATCGCGGTTGGCTCTTGCAAAAGAGTTAACCACCCCAGCTGTCCCCTGCACTGCAGTGGGCACTCGGGCAGGTCTGAGGGTTCCAGTGGGAGCTTATCCGCCGCCCTCGGGCTCGCGGACCTCCCGCTCCTCTAAGCGCTCCATCCAAGCTTCGAGCGGAGGAAGCGATCCGTCTAACCAGATGGTAGCCCTCTCGCTCGATGACACCGGGGACCAGACGTCCACTGCTGCATCGGAGGGTGGGCTGTCAATGTCCGATGAGGATCCAGACCCGCTCCCTCCCTCCGGGCTGGGGAGCGCTGTCAAAGATCTCGAATCGGATATGATGGCCGTGCTTTCCCGGGCTGCTTCGGCCGTGGGGTTGGAGATGGTTTATCCCCCAGCTCCGCGGCCGGACCGACTAGATGGGTGCTACGTTGAGGATAAGAAGGCCAGTCCTTCGAAGCCTCTCGTTCCCTTCTTCCCGGAAGTGCACAGTAGGCTCACGCAGTCTTGGAGGGCACCTTTCTCTGCCCGATCTGCGTGCGTCTCCGCCCTCACCACCCTCGATGGTGGAGCAGCCAAGGGTTATGAGGCGATCCCGAAGGTCGAGCGCGCTATTGCGGTCAATCTTTGTCCGCGTGGCGCCTCCTCCTGGAGGGGTCCGCCTTGTCTCCCGTCCAAAGCCTGTAGGTTATCTGCCTCCCTCGGAGCTAGAGCCTACAAAGCTGCGGGCCAGGCTGCTTCTGCCTTGCACGCTATGGCCACCTACCAGCGCTACCAGGCGCAGGCGCTGGCACAGCTGCACGAGGGTGGTTCCGACCCAAGCTTGTTACACGAGCTCCGCACTGCAACCGACTATGCTCTTCGGACCACTAAGTCCGCTGCGTGTGCGCTGGGAAGGACGATGGCCACATTAGTGGTCCAGGAACGCCACCTCTGGCTAAACCTGGCAGATATGCGCGAGGTCGACAAAGTTCGCTTTCTTGACTCCCCCATATCCCAGGCTGGCCTGTTCGGCGACACCGTCGGTGAATTCACCCAGGAATTCAAGGCGGTGAAAGAGCAGTCCGATGCGATGGGTAATGTCATCTATCGGCGGGACCGTACCACCGCTCCGCCCGCCGAGCCATCCACATCTGCTGCTCCTCGCCGAGGGCGTCCGCCTGCGAGAGCTGCACCGCTCCCGCCAGCGCCTCCGGCGAAACGGCAGCGTCGAGCACCTCGTAAGCCGACCACCCCCCCTGCCCAGGCCGCCGCTAAGTCCGGTAAACGGACCGCGAAGCGTCCCTGAGACAGGCCATCCGGAGAAGAGGGAATTTGCTTTTTCCCCGGTGGAGGGCCGGGCTTCAATACCAACGGTACTTTTCAGTGCCACCAAAATATCAATGAAAGAGCACTTTTCCAATTCTCCGGATGTGACAGCCCGAACTCTGCCAGTCCGGGACGCTATGCCTTCTGGCTCGCAGAGTCGGTGCATTTCGCCAATGGCTCACAGGATCTGGGAGGACGGGCTCCTTTCTCCCACTCCTCAAGCCCTCTCTCCGGAGCTCGGGAGCGAGGTGAGTGTGACTCTCTTATCTCCAGCTCTTCCGCGGGACCCCAGCGCTTCCCGGATCAGCTCTCCCACTCCGCGCTGCCCCACTGCAGGTACGTCATCGATTGTAGCGATGAATCCATTAGCGAGGGCTCTCCCTGCCTGGTTAGCGCGGGCCAGTCCCTCGCGGTGGCTCATACGCACAATCAGACTCGGCTATACAATTCAGTTTGCGAAACGGCCCCCGAAGTTCACGGGCGTGTACTTTACCAGGGTCAGCCCCAGGTCCGCCCCTGTCTTGCGAGAGGAGATTGCTGTCCTCCTGGCGAAGGATGCAATCGAGCCGGTCCCTCCAGCCGAGATGGAGAGCGGGTTTTACAGCCCGTACTTCATCGTACCCAAAAAGTGCGGTGGGTTACGACCAATCCTAGATCTGCGCGTTTTGAACCGCTGTCTACACAGGCTCCCGTTCAGAATGCTCACGCAGAAGCGCATCCTCCGGTGCGTTCGTCCTCAGGATTGGTTTGCAGCGATAGACCTGAAGGACGCATACTTTCATGTCTCCATCCTTCCCCGCCACCGTCAGTTTCTGAGGTTTGCGTTCGAGGGTCGAGCGTGGCAGTACAAAGTCCTCCCCTTCGGGCTCTCTCTGTCTCCGCGGGTCTTCACCAAGCTCGCGGAGGGCGCCCTAGCGCCCCTTCGGCTCGCGGGCGTCCGCATACTCAACTATCTCGACGACTGGCTGATTTTAGCTCACTCTTGGGAACAGTTGACTGTGCACAGAGACAAGGTGCTCCAGCACCTCCATCTGTTGGGGTTTCAGGTCAACCGAGAAAAGAGCAAACTCGCCCCAGCGCAGAGGATCTCTTTTCTCGGGTTGGAGCTGGACTCGGTCACCATGACAGCGCGCCTCTCCGGAGAGCGCGCTCAGCTAATGCTGAACTGTCTGAGAGAGTTCGACAGGAAAAAAGTGGTCCCACTGAAATCCTTTCAGAGGCTCCTGGGGCATATGGCATCCGCAGCCGCAGTCACGCCGCTCGGGTTACTCCATATGAGACCACTTCAGCACTGGCTTCACGATCGAGTCCCCAGACGCGCATGGCACGCGGGCACACACCGGGTCTCTGTTACTGCGCTGTGTCGCCGCGCCCTCACCCCCTGGAACGACCCCTCGTTCCTACAGGCCGGAGTGCCTCTAGGACAGGCGTCCAGTCATGTTGTTGTCTCAACAGATGCTTCCAGCACGGGCTGGGGGGCTGTGTGTTGCGGGCATGCAGCTGCGGGCCTGTGGAGGGCCAACCAGCTGCATTGGCATATCAATCGCCTAGAGCTGCTGGCAGTGTTTCTCGCTCTCCGCCGTTTTTTACCGGTGCTGGAGCGACAACACGTGCTGGTCAGGACGGACAGCACGGCGGCGGTGGCGTATATCAACCGTATGGGGGGTATCTGCTCTCGCCGCATGTCTCAGCTCGCTCGCCGTCTGCTCCTCTGGAGTCATACGCGGCTGAAATCGCTGCGTGCCATTCATATTCCAGGCAAGCTCAACCGTGCAGCCGACGTGCTCTCACGGCAACCCTTACGTCCAGGAGAATGGAGACTCCACCCCGAGTCGATTCAGCTGATATGGGCGCGATTCGGGGAAGCCCAGGTCGATCTGTTTGCTTCCCCCGAGAACGCTCATTGCCAGTGGTTTTTTTCCCTGACCGAGGGCTCTCTCGGCACGGATGCACTGGCCCACAGCTGGCCTCGGGGCATGCGCAAATATGCGTTCCCCCCAGTGAGCCTGCTCGCGCAGCTCTTGTGCAAGGTCAGGGTGGACGAGGAACAGGTCTTGCTAGTTGCGCCTCTCTGGCCCAACCGGACTTGGATGTCAGAACTCTCACTCCTCGCGACGGCCCCCCCCCTGGCAGATCCCTTTGAGAGAGGACCTACTCTCTCAGGGACACGGCACCATCTGGCACCCTCGCCCGGATCTGTGGAACCTCCACGTGTGGTCCTTAGACGCGAGGAAGACTTAGGTAACTTACCCATGGCGGTGGTTAATACCATCACTCAGGCGAGAGCCCCCTCAACGAGGCGCGCCTACGCCCTGAAGTGGAGTCTATTCACTGAATGGTGCGTCTCTCGCAGAGAAGACCCCCGAACTTGCCAGATCAGCGTTGTGCTTTCTTTTCTCCAAGAGAAGCTGGAGAGCAGGCTGTCGCCCTCCACACTCAAGGTTTACGTGGCTGCCATCTCTGCTCACCATCACGCGGTTGCTGGCAGCACCGTGGGAAGGCATAACCTCATCATCCGGTTCCTCAGAGGCACTAGGCGAATTAATCCGCCCCGCCCCCCTCTCATGCCCTCTTGGGATCTCGCCCTCGTTCTCACGAGCTTGCGCACAGATCCATTTGAGCCACTCGAATCAGTATCTTTAAGATTTCTGTCCCTGAAGACAGCTCTGCTGGTCGCGTTGGCTTCCATCAAGAGGATGGGGGACCTGGAGGCATTTTCGGTCAGTGACTCGTGCCTGGAATTCGGGCCGGCTTACTCTCACGTTGTCCTGAGACCCCGGCCTGGATATGTGCCTAAGGTTCCTACCACACCATTTAAAGACCAGGTAGTGAGCCTGCAAGCGCTGCCCCCGGAGGAGGCAGACCCAGCCCTTTCATTACTTTGTCCAGTTCGCGCTTTGCGAATCTATCTGGACCGCACTCAGAGCGTCAGATCCTCTGAGCAGCTCTTCGTCTGTTACGGTGGTCGGCAGAAGGGAAGTGCCGTATCCAAACAGAGGTTGGCCCACTGGATAGTGGATGCCATCTCCCTCGCTTACCAAAGCCAGGGTGAGCCGTGTCCCCCACGGGTTCGAGCACACTCCACTCGGAGCATAGCATCCTCTTGGGCGCGTGCACGCGGCGCCTCTCTAACAGACATCTGCAGAGCTGCGGGCTGGGCGACACCTAACACATTTGCAAGATTTTACAATCTGCGAGTGGAGCCGGTTTCCTCAAGGGTATTAGGTAACCCTTGGTGATTGAGGAAACAACTCGGTGAAGGTGTTCAAATACGCTTGCTGCGCCATTCTCCCTAACACGGAGGTACGTGCGCTTATTCACTCTGTCAGTAAAGTTCCCCGCTGGCGAACCCTGCAGAGATTCCTCCGCTGCCCCCAGCATCTGGCTCAACGGAGGAGTCAGATGCTGGCCCACTATGTTGTAGGTCTGCCCGCTGGTCAGCCCGCATTCTGGGTATAGGTGCCTGCTATGTGCGATCCCCACCAGGCGATCCCATACGCTTATACTGCCACGGTGCAGTTCCCCCCTTACAGGTGGACCCGTGTCTTCCCTAACCACTAACCATCCTATTTCATATGCTTACTCCCCCTTCATAGGGTTAGTTCATATGCTATTTGCCCCAGTCTCCCCACTTGGGTAGCAGGTGGCCTCCGCAGCGTCCTCCCTATCGGGACTGTACGCTTCCCAACGTACTGTCGTATTAAATTCCTAGATATTCTAGACACACTTGCGGCTCCCGAAAAATATATCTAAATCTGTAAATCTTCTGTTGAAGTGGGATAAGTAAGGGCCAGGGAACACGTTGGAAGACCACGCCTCTGGTGATGATGGTGCGCTCACGCTCTCTTTGCCTGGCAAACCTCTCATCGGGGGCGAAGGTAAGGTTCAATCATTATGGCGTTTTCCATACATTTCCCCAAAGTGGAAGTTTCCACATAGCATTGAAGTTCCCCTTCCGAAGGGGAACGCTCTGGTTACTAGAGTAACCCTCGTTCCCCGAGGGGGGGAACGGAAATGCTATGTTCCTTCGCCATAATGATTGCCCCTTGGCTGTTGAGATGAAGTCGCTTCAGCTACAAAAGGATGCTTTGGCTTGCTAGCTCTGCTCTCTTATAGCAAGATTAATTGCAACGAGCATCAGGTGCGCAAGCTGAAGCTGCCAACTCATTGGCATTTCATTGGCCCGTTTACATACTCTTTCAGATGATTGGCTTTCTGAACAAAATTCCCCATAGTGGAAGTTTCCACATAGCATTTCCGTTCCCCCCCTCGGAGAACGAGGGTTACTCTAGTAACCAGAGCGTTCCTGGCTATGTTCTATTCCCAGTTATCCCACCATGCCCTATTCCTTTCGAAAGTTAAACAAAACAACTACGGTTATGGGAAACACTCGTCACTCGATATTTGGTGTATTCCAAACCGGATTTATTGCCCTCCGAAGGGCACTTCGAAGTGAAAGCAAAAATGAGGGGCCCTTCAGACTGAAGGATTTTGAAGGGGACAACTGATGTCACACAAAATGACAACTGGAGACTCTGTGTTTGACTGTATCTATGAATGTACTCTGTTTAGCATAATTCTATGTACTGTAAAAAATCCCAGTTCCCTTTTACTGTGTGACAATTTTTTTTAAGCTCAATCAAATTAACCTTATGAGTTCATTGAACTTGTATTATGGTAAACTGATTTAAAACAGCTTGCGTAACTTATAAAATTAAGTTACAGCATGATTAACTTAAGTTTAATAAGTTATTAAAGCCTGCACAATGTACTCATGTCACAGAAAGGGGCGCTAAAGCAACCCCTGCTTGATCGTCTTGTTATCATAACTCAAAAGCGTGTTCCAAAAAGAGTTTTTTTGACCCCTACATCCCTTCAAAGCTGTCACTCCAGAGGGTGAACCCTTCGAACGGGGGATAAGGGCATAGAAATGATCCCTTCAGAATGGAACGCAGCTTATATCAACCTCTATTGTCAAGACCTGCACTTTAAGGAACTCAAACACATCCAAAAGCTGACAGCTGTTACAATACTTCCAAAACTCCTGCCAGAAAAAGCCTGAATACACAAAACTGACACTTGAAAACTGATGTCCAGTTTGAACCAGGAAAGAAAATAAAATAAATATACCAGAGACTGAAGTCCCAAAGAGCACACTGCTATCACAGATCGATAAAGCTCTCCTCCTTCATCACGCTTTATCCTCATCTCTCAGACTGATGTTTTTTTATATATGTGTTTACACGTTTGATGCTTGTTCAAGCTGAAACTGAAAACATACACCATTCCCGCCTTCAATAGATAACCCCTGTCCTGGCCCTGAATGTGGTTTCATTTGTTTTGAGGGCAACAGTGGGTTATTTCCTGCTGGGCATCTAAGAGAATCATGCCCTTGACATTTGGCGAGGCTGAAATAATCTCAGCGCTCGGCTGGAGGAAGGAGAAATTGGGCTTCAGGGCGAGAGCGATGCGGCTCTGTATTGCGGGCATGTCATTTTACCTGCTGTAATCGCGCGGATTGCCGCTTGCCTTTTAAAGTCGCCAAATATCATCTCTGCATCCTCAGCCGACTGCCAACAAACACATCGCAGCTAAGGTGACCTTTCCTTTTAGCTCTTCTGTTCCTCCGAGGAACTGTCAGCTAGTCGGAAGCAAAAATATATCAAAGGAATTTGCTGTTTGGATACCTCCTGACAAGCCCTCTGGTGTCTTGACAACAAAGAGGCAGATAAAAATATGTTTGTGTAATCTATCCAATCAGATTAGGTTTGGCCTTCCTGTGGCTGGATCAGGGTGACAGCCGAGTCGTTTTCTTCTTTGCAGCTGAAGTGCTCTGTAATGAATACGCTGGCATCTCGGTGATAAAACACGTCATCTTCCATCTGACTTTGGCTTCTTCTTGCGGCAATATTTAATCCTATAGCATGTCAGTATTAATAAATGTTTGATGTATTATATCTTGATGTACTAATTTATAGGGAGTATTAGTCAAACTGCCAGTGGAAACAGTGGGTGGTGGTTGGGGGGGATGAGGGGGGCAAAAATGCTATTTATTTGGTAATTTAATAGATAAATTAATTAGACGTTATAGTTTTTCTCCATTGGTTTGGCAGATTTCTTGAAACTGGAATTATATTCTCAAAACAACATGGACAAACCTCCAAACCACTTGCCAATTGTTCACAACAGAATATATTTTTCTCATTCATTTCATCAAATTGCAAATGTCTAAGTACAGGTAGCCTACATTTAGCACAATTTCCAAGTGAATAGATCTAGTTGATCTAAACTGATTGTTGCTTCTCAGTTCAATGGTTGTTCGCTTCAAAATGTGTCAGCGTCATTTCATTGTATAAGTCATCACATGCACAATAGTCTGTTCAATTGTCAAAATTAGTCAAGAACATAATACCATGAATATCATATGTGGATCTGTGGAACATTTCATACATTTATTACAGCAACTGACAGTCAGGTGAAACTAGAACTTGACTAACAAAGGAGGAATTTCACACATCTCTGATGACCAATCAAGCACTGTAGGCTGCATATCAGTTTCATTGCCTTTTGTTTGTGTGTTTATATTACAGTATGTTATGCTGTACTATTTTAAATTCTGATGTATGTTAATTACTTTATGTGAGTATTGATAATAGTTACAATTTCATTGGCAGTATGAGTGCAATGTATGATGTCAAACCTTGGAGGCTACTCTTAACCTAAAATCCCAACAGTATCTCATGGCAATTAGTAACTTTTTTGATTTAGAGGCTAATTAGAATGAATTTGTAAGATCTCGGACATAAAATTTAGTATGATTTGCTTATCCCCCAATGATGGTTGGGTTTAGGGGTGAGGTTGGGTGCCACGCCTCCTTTTTAAAATTGTACATTTTCGTACCACTGAACACGTACGAATTAGCCACTGTACTGACAAAACGTAAAATAGTTACATTTCCTCAAGAGATTAGACTGAAAATCCTTATTTCTTATATTTTTTTAATCTTATCAATTAATTTTATTTAGTTTTTTACACAATTCTGTCAAAAGACAAACAAACCGGTCAAAAAAGTCAAAACAGTTCAGTAACCAACGGTGGGATGGCTGGTAGGCTGTTAAAAGACCCACCCGCCTGCCCATCCGTCCATCCATTCATCTATCTATCCACCTATTCATCTATCTATCTGTCTATCTATCCATCTATCTGTCCGTCTATCCATCTGTCAGTCTGTCTATATGTCTGTCTGTCCGTCCTTCTGTCCATTCGCCCACCTATCTATCTATCTATCTATCTATCTATCTATCTATCTATCTATCTATCTATCTATCTATCTATCTATCTATC
>CAIGQZ010027068.1:7920016-7950924 GCA_903798205.1 Danio tinwini | reverse complement strand
TAATATAATATAATATAATATAATATAATATAATATAATATAATATACTATGGCGACGCACTGGCACAGTAGGTAGTGCTGTCGCCTCACAGCAAGAAGGCCTCGGCTGGGTTGGCGTTACTGTGTGGAGTTTGCATGTTCTCCCTGCATTCGCATGGGTTTTCTCTGGGTGCTCTGGTTTCCCCCATAGTCTAAAGACATGCAGTACAGGTGAATTGGGTAGGCTAAATTGTCTGTAGTGTATGAATGTGAATGAGTGTGTGTGGATGTTTCCCAGAGATGGGTTGCGGCTGGAAGGGCATCCGCTGTGCAAAACATGTGCTGGATAAGTTAGCGGTTTATTCCGCTGTGGCGACCCCGTACGAAGCTGAAAATAGAATGAATAATATAATAAATAAAAATAAAAATTATGTAAGGGTTTGCAAGTAAATGCAAAATGTTGGGTCTTTATTTCAAATTCATATACATTTGCATACATTTATACATACATACATACATACATACACCATTACTAGCTGGATTCCCACAATTCCTAATAGAGGGCATTCCACACATTTCCTCTGCCATTTACTCGGACTACACACACCATAATGCTTTGCACATATACACCTGAAGCCGTGGTCACACTAGAGTTTGAGCATGCGAAATTCTGTCGTACAGTGCTAAAAAAAACGCTGGAATAAAACAAGATTTTGATACATTGTTAAAGTTAGACATTGCTTCATAATTAAAATTTATGTACGGAGAGATCACATTTTGATATTCTATTGGTCTCACATAATCATATGATGCAATTTCGCAGATCAGAGATTACCAAGCTTGAACTTTGCAACGCAGCAATGTGCGAAACATGGTTCACAAGCTTGCGTTTTTCAGTTCCAGTTGTGTTACCACAGGTGAACTCCAATTAATCTGCTGAAACATCTCAAGAATGATCAGTTGAAACAGAATTTACCTGAGCTTAATTTAGAGCTTCACGGCAAAGGCTGTGAATACTTACCTACAGATGTCACTACTTCAATTTGTTCCCTTTGCCACCGTTCATACCGCTGCGTTGGCGGTATTTGGTGCGCCAGCAGCTTTTGACCACTGGGTGGTGCTTTAACCACAGATTTTCAGCTTTGCCTTTTCACAAAACTAGATAGACGGTTCCGTATGTGTACCTTATGTGATGTGATGTGTTCAATAAAATTATTATTTTTTTTTTGTTTTCTTAGTAATAAACGTGCTTTTACACTATACTGTTTGTTTTAGAAAAGATACATGGTGAGACGTATAGCCCTAGGCTGCAAAAAGCAAATATAAGAATTAATTATTTAGCCTTTATAGTGCCCTGTTCAATTTTTGAGGTTATGATGCTGCTCCAGGCAGCACAGAGGCAATCAGCATCAGCTCTGGTTTGTCAACTTGTCTGTTTCAAACTGTGACCAGGAATATCTTTCTTTCATTTAATATAAGCTCCTCTGAAACAGTGAATATCTCACTTTAATTTTATTTAGGCTAGATTATAATTCTATTTAACAAACCAACACAATCTCACAGCAACTCGTGTTTTGGTGCTGGAGCATACTATAGTGGACTTGTTTTAAAGCACTTCACCCCAAATGTTATTTGTTATTCTTTATTCCTTTAAATAATGTAGCCTAGTTGTCTTTTTAATGATTAATGAAGGAATTATAATGCTATGTTTCATTGTTTAACTTTATTTACAAGTAGTAGAGTATTTACAGCTAATGTATAGACTATTTCTGTCCGTTCGCTTCCCGTCTCTTTGTGCCACCTGGTGGCATAGTCACAAACTGTGGTCATACCTAAAAAACATGTTATTTTTCCTTTAGAGCGGTGGCGGTACATGCTCTGGCGGTAATGGCCATTTTAAACTCTTACCTACTGTACATGATATTTTTTAGGTTTTTTATTTTTGATAAATTTGCAACAAATAAAAAAAAATTGTCAATCATTATTGACAATATTGGTATTGTGTGTAGAATTTTGAGGAAATAAATTAATTTAATCAATTTTGGAATAAGACTTTAACATTAAAAAATGTGAAAAAGTGAAGTGCTATGAATACTTTCCGGATGCACTGTACATACTGTACATACATACACAAAATCCACAATGGCCATAACCAAAAACACTTTAAGAATATACTTTGATTACTGTATTAAAACTTATACTCAACATTTTTTTTTGTATCTCTATGCATGTGATGTGTGTACTTATGCTTCATAATTATTAGGTATTTTGAAAAATCTGCTTCATTGTGGAGGGTCTGTCTGCCTCTCACACAAAAACTCTAAAAGGTCTGATTAATCAGTTTACATTGTTCACAGTGAAATAATGTGGGTGGGTGAAATTAATGTTAATTTCTCGTCATTGTTATCTTTGAATTCAGGCTCATTATTTCATTGGTAAATGCACTTCAGTCTATTGCACGATAATTGAGAGCTTCACGAGTACCTTTCAGTCTACAGCCAGCTTATGGAGATCAAGATCGCACACTACTGAACACCTTACAGACAAAACAGCAGCTGTGTTGAAGAATCTGATGAAGGACTCTAGATTATCGTAGGAGCATTAGGACCATTGTGAAGAACATTTTAAGGAGAAAAATAAATAAATAAAACACTATTTTTCAATGACTGTGAATAGTGGCCAGGGGTCTCGTTTATAAACATGGCTTACACACACAATGGAGGTGGAAAGCTGCACATGCAAATTTCTGATGTAAAAGTAATCTATAAAAAACAAACTTAATGGAGAATGTGTGCGATTGTATATATTTTTCAGGTGGCACTTGTAGTAGGGCTGTGTGATTTGAGGAAAATATCTAATTGCATTTTATTTTTACAGATATTGTGATTTAATTTTATAGTCAAGATTCAGCTCAATAATCTGTATCGTAACTTCTTATTGCAGTGAGTGTTAGTTAAAAAAAACAAACTCAAAAGATATTAACTTACTCCAACATTTACTAGATTAAATGTCATTGGCCATACTATCAGTTGACTTTTTAGCAAGACACTCCTCATTTAGCCGCTGGTTGTTGTATTTCCTCATGATTGGGGTAACAATTGTGCGACAGCTCTTACAAATGACCTGTTTTTGTTCAGTGTCTGTGACTTTGAAACCAAAATTTTCCCATATTACCATTGTGCTGTTTTTCTTTGATATTAAATAGTCTGTTAATGTTTCTAAAGCGGCAGACGCCATCATCTCACTCGTCCGCGCTTTCCTGTTTGTATTTTTTTGCTGTGGGTGTTCCACAATACGGTTGTGCAATTCTAATTGGGCAGAACTAATGTGTCCACATTCAATTGGCTAGTAAGTCTATCACATCCAGACAGCAGTCACACATTAGCTCTGAGCAGGAGAATTTAAGTAATACACATACATTTCATATCCCAGCCTCTTGTGATTAGCTAATCGCAACATTTCAAATCGCAATTGCAATTTGATTTTGATTAATCACACAGCCCTAACTTAGAGTAATAAAAAAGTAAAAAAAAAAAAAAGTACATTTCAGCTAGCGCAAAATGCAGCTGCCAGTGTTCTCACCAGGTCTAGAAAATATGATCATATCACCCCAATTGTATCCTCCTTAATTAAACTGCCTGTTAAGTTTTGTATTGAATAAAAAAATATTGCTTCTTACCTATAAAGCTTTAAATAATCTAGCTCCTGTTTTTTTAACCAACCTTCTGTCTTACTTCAACCCAACCTGCTCTTTAAGATCTCAAAACTCAGGGCTTCTGGTTAGACCTAGAATAGCAAAGTTGAGTAAAGGAGGTCGAGCCTTCTCATTTATGGCCCCTAAACTCTGAAATAGCCTTCCTGATAATGTCCGAGGCTCAGACACACTTTCGCATTTCAAAACTAGATTAAAAACTTTTTTTTAGCAAAGCATACACTTAGCGGTATGATGCACGAGTGTGCCCCACGCAGGTTTTTTGCATCTCTTATATATACACTATGAACAGCAGCTACGCTAATTATTCTCTTTATTCCCTAATTCCACCTGGGGATACTCATCCCGAGGCTCTCAGACTATGCAGCACCCCTGATGCGATCCAAGACCAGCGACGTGATGATCCCAAGGTTTTCATAATTCTGGACCAGGTCGTTTACTGAGCAGCTGCTGTGGTGGTCATGGAAGAGTGGAGAGCATGAGACTGATTCCTGTGACGCTCCAGGGACAGACGAGTCTTCGCTGAGGTCCAGCATTATCCAGCCTCCAGCGCCTAGACTACAGCTTTGCACAAGGCGTTTGGCCATAGGAGAAATGGTCGTGCCCAACTGAGCCTGGTTTCTCTCAAGGTTTTTTTAAATTCTTCACTTTCGCCAATTGATGAAGTTTTTTCCTCTCCGCTGTCGCCACTGGCTTGCATGCTTCGGGATCTCTAGAGCTGCGCTTTGATGGAATTGCTCCACAGTGTTTGGACTCTCAGTAGTGATTATTAAACCACACTGAACTGAGCTAAACTGAACTAAATTTAAACACTGAAAACTGAACTGACACTGTTTCAATTTACTATAATCTTCTATGTGAAGCTGATTTGACACAATCTACATTGTAAAAGTGCTACAGAAATAAAGGTGAATTGAATTGAAATAAATACAGATATTTTAATTACTGATAATTATAATTGGCCAACATTTTTTCTTGAACCTCAAATCATATTATAATGATTCCATGAAATAGAAAACTGTAAACTGAGAACTGTTATTTATTTATTTTTTCTTAATATTACTACATTTCATGGGCGACGCAGTGACGCAGTAGTTAGTGCTGTCCTCTCTTCTGTGTGAAGTTTGCGTGTTCTCCCTGCGTTCGCGTGGGTTTCCTCCGGGTGCTCTGATTTCCCCCACAGTCCAAACACATGTGGTACAGGTGAACTGGGTAAGCTAAATTGTCCGTATTGTATGAGTGTGAATGAGTGTGTATGGATGTATCCCAGAGATGGGTTGCAGCTGGAAGGGCATCCGCTGCGTAAAACATGTGCTGGATAATAATAATAATAATAATAATAATAATAATAATAATAATAATACATTTTATTTATAATGCACTTTTCTAGGACCCAAAGCACTACAACAACAGAGAAATCAAACATGCAATAAAATACAAGTATACATTAAAAAAAGTTCTAAAATATAAACAGAATAATCAGGAATCTAAAAATGCAGCCTTAAAAAGATGAGTTTTTAGCATCTTCTTAAAACTAGATAGTGTGGAAGCATTTCTGACAAAATAAGGGAGAGCATTCCAAAACCTGGGTGCAGCAACAGAGAAAGCTCTCTCCCCCATTGATTTTAGTTTATAGGGTGGCTGTTGAAGGGTGAGAGTATCAGCAGACCGCAGGGAATGAGAAGGTGTGTACTGAGAGACAATGTCACATATAGGAAGGAGCAGTACCATGTAGAACTTTATATGCACGTGTGAGTGTTTTAAAAATTATACGGGACTGAACTGGGAGCCAATGCAAGCTATAAAGCACACCAGTAATGTGCTGCCGTGGTGGAGTGCGTGTGAGAATGCGTGCTGCTGAGTTTTGAATGTACTGTAGCCGTTTGATTAATTGATTAATTTAGCAGGTAAACCGACAAAGAGTGCATTACAATAGTCAATCCTAGAAGTGACAAATGCACGAATGAGTCTTTCAGCATCTGGTTGAGTGAGGTAAGACCTAATTTTTGCAATGTTCCTCAGATGATGAAAAGCAAAAATCACACCAAGGTTACGTGCTTTGGAAGATGGACAAACGATAGCATTGTCCAGATTCAATTTAAACTCGCTATCTTTGAGAGTGGCTGCTGGTGTGCCAATAAGGAGTACCTCTGTTTTAGAACAGATTAAATTTAGGAAATTTTGGTGCATCCATATTTTAATTTACTGCACACACTCTGAGAGGATTGAGGCAGTAACAGACAGGTTGGATTTTGAGCTGATATAGATTTGGGTATCATCAGCATAAAAGTGGTATCCCAGTCCATATTTGCTGATGATATGCCCCAGTGGAAGCATATAAATGCTAAAAAGTATGGGACCTAAGACCGACCCCTGAGGGACACCATGGCCGACCCGTCCGATATCAGATTATTTCCTATGACCACTAATTGCATACGATCTAAAAAATAAAATTGAAACCAGTTAAGCACAGTGCCAGTGAAACCAAGCCATTTCTCCAGCCTAATTAACAGTATAGAGTGACATACTGTGTCAAAAGCTGCAGTGAAATCTAGTAAAACTAAGATAGTTGCCGGTTCATTCCTCTTTGGCGACCCCGGATTAATAAAGGGACTAAGCTGAAAAGAAAATGAATAAATGAATTACTACATTTTATATTAAATTAGTAAACCCCTAACGAGCCTACATCCAATGCATGCTGAAAATATCCAAATAAATACTTGTTTGACTAGCTATGGCATGCATATATGTGTTTAGGCATACTGTACAATGTCAGTAAAATGTGTATTTAGAGTAATTAGTTCAACCCAGACTCATTCTAAAAATGTACCTCTACACACGTTTCTGGAGGCCGCAAAATACGTCCCGGGAGGTACATATTTTTGCAGTTTTTGTTTTCGCAAATCCACGAGAGGCCCTGAGATCTCAAATTTCTCTTGCAAGTGCTGTTCTCGCACCTGCTGTTTTCGCGTAAACCCACCAGAGGCCGCTGTTGACTGACTGTTTGACTGACTGACTGACCGACCAATCGACTGACCCACCCTCCTCCTTCACTAAACCCAACCAATTATAATCGATTGACCTGCCCACCCAGCCACTTCCCTAAACCAAACCAAAAAGTTTCAAAAGCAATCCAGAAAAGAAGCCCTTGTCTGATTTTTACCACGTCTTCAAATTTGACCACATTCTCACCCTGTTATTTGCTCGTTTGGTATATTTTTTGGATTCTGTTTTTATCTTGCCTGCTTTCTGGAACCATTCACCGGACTCGAACCCCATCGTCGTGGTCAATTCCTCTCTGCATCTCAAGTCCACCAACGTACACGACGAGCTAACGAGACAAACTGGTTGCAGCGGGAAAGTCATCAACACGAAGGTAAGCGGTCAGCAGGTAAGTGCGAAAAGGAACGGCGTCGCACTGCCCCATAGCATTCGATTAAAAAAATTAATTGCATCCATACTTACCTCTGGCTACATAACGTGCGGTCTCCAGAAACGTACATAGGATTTTGTTTTCAGAATGAGGCTGTGTTGATTTAGTTACTAGAGTTATTAGAGGTTCATTCTGCTGTGGCGACCCCTGATAAACTAAGGATTAAACTGGAGGAAAATGAGTGAGTATATGTAGCCTATTTAAACTTATGGATGTATCAATGTGTTGTTTGTTTGCTTGTAAATTTGTTAGGATTTGTGATATATATATATATATATATATATATATATATTTCCCTGTTTAATACAGCATAAATGCATGCCACTTCACATATCTAAGAATGTCTGTTTTATCTTGAAGTTCTCTACAAAAAAAAAGTTCTGAAAGATGGTTCTCAGAGACTCCTGGTTTTTGAATAAACTATATTCTGCAGCCGTTACCTCAGCTGATGGGCTTTACATGACATATAAAACAGCTGCAGCCAGTTTCATCTCCAAAGGCCTGTTTAATGGTGGGACATAAGTCTACAAACCTGAGGAAACGGGCCTCCTTCCAGCCTCCATCAATGTGGATATGCCTCCCCGACAAGCGTTCACGGTTCTGTCCACCTCCGGATTACATTCACAGCAGGTCTGAGACAATGTCAGCTCGTTTTAGAGGGCATTTTCAATCGCTGACCCTATTCAGAGCCCCCCTCTCCCTCCAGACATCTAATCAGCCGTCATTAGCCCCTCGACGGGCGTCCTCGTCTGTGCTCTTTCCTCCCGCTCTGCCCCTCACTGCCGCCCGCTGCGCCGCTCCAAGCGCCCTCGCTGCAAATCAATACCGGCCATTCACATAAATCACAACTTTTTGTGGAGGAAGTTCAGCAGCAGAGCTGAAGTTCACATATCGACGGCTGCTTTGGAAATGTTCTCGGCGGCAGGAGGCTGGGAATGCGGGATGGCCTCGTGTCTGACCCAAAATGAGTTCAAGGCGAGTAGTTCAGACACAAGCGGATCGTCCAGATTTTTTTAAAAGACTCGCCGTGACCAAGAACGAGGCTGATGAAAAGTGAATGAGCGGAGGAGAAGAGGAGGCTCACAGGCAGAATTTTTTCTTGCAAATGTAGATGTCCTGAAAAATCTGGGAAACGTTTAAGCATGCGTTATACTGTAACTATGCTGTTGTTGTTGTTGTGAATATCTTCAGACAGAATAAGTTATCAAAAATAATAATGAAATGAAATAATAGTTGTTACCAGGGCTTAACATTAACACCCGCCAACCCGCCAGATGCGGATAGATTTCAGCTTTGGCGGGTAAGACAGACACTCCCACAAGCCACTTTGGCTGGTTGAAAATAATTTTAAATTGTGGTTTTCTTAAAAGCAGGGTTTGACTATAAGGATGACCCAATATGCGTGCAAATGTGATCTTAGAATCGAGAAACAGTTTTGCTGTTTATCTTCAGGAAATCACTGAAGGCATATATTATGTTATCATAACAATCTAATGTGGCAATAAGATTGTAACTGTACTGGGTATTTACACAGTGGCCATATTCATCTATGTAAACTCACAAAAACAACATTAACATTATCCCAGACACTGTAAAAAGCTCATTTTCAGCCACTTGACTGCTCTGAAAGGGTGTTCGAGTGTCAGAATGTTGTGGGACTGCTGTACAGGAATTATTATTAGGAATTATAGATTGCAAAAATTTGCGTTTTTTTTTTTTTGTTTTTAAAAAGCATGACGGTAAAACATTAACGCGGTTATGAATATAATAAAACATGTTTGTTTGTCATAAAAAATCATAATAATGACAAAAAATACTAATTTGTGGATCTCCTTACTTCTGGGTTCAGCATAACTGCCGTTGTGGCAGGTGTATTCTGGGAAATTTTCTTTACCCCTCCGTTTTAAGTGTGGAAAAATCCTGAAATCTTCGTTTGAAGGGGTGTATACCCCTTGCCCTTAGCCCAACGCCTATAAGCTAAAGAGAATTGGGACACCACTACCCCTTGATGTGTACGAGCATCGAGGGGTAGGGGTAAGGGGAAGGGCTAAGGGGTAGAATTGGGATTGGGCCTAACTCTCCATGTATGTATAGTTAACTGGTGTATAGTGTACAGTATGTATAGATAACCTTTAGCGAGGACAGATTACTGTGCATATTTTTGATACATGACCATGATTATTTTTAAAAGTCAATTGTTTTTTTTTAAAGAAATATTTTGTTCAATAAAAAGTATAGTATACAGCTATATTCAGCTTGTTTTGACATTTAAAATTTGTGGCAAAAAAATAATTATTGTTTGGTGTGGTCAGAGATAAATTTGGTAAATCCTTAATTTTAAGTTCTGAAAAGTCATGTAAAATAAAATCAAGTATTACACTATGAAACCATGACCCATTTGCTCATACACGACACACAAAACATGAAATGAATGAGGAGGCATGTGGACAAAACACATAATTTGTGGACAACCAAGTAATTTTAGCATGTCAAAGTCATATTTTTGCATATAAAAATATTTTCCCAACAACAAAATTGTGGCTAGTGAAAATGCAGAGTGGCTAGTAACGTTGGAAAACTACTAGCCTGTGGCTGGTGATCAAAAACATTAATGTCAAGCCCTGATTGTAACATATTGAAATTAAAGTAAGGCTGCATGCTATCAGAATTTTTATTTTTTGTGGTAAAAATTGTTTACTTGTTTGTTGGACTTCATACACTGCACTGCAATTGTTATTTTTGTCAAGCTCAAATTTACGATAAATCCAACCATTGGATGGATGGATGGATTGACGTTCATTCATGGGTCATTCCTACCATTCAGTGCCATTTCAGGGGAGTAACTGTCCCTGTAAAAAAAATAAATTTTCCATGATTTTATCATTTCAGTTGAAGGAGTACTTATTAAACTATAATAAAAATATACTGGTCCAGCTCAGGATATTAAGGTTTAGCATTTTCACATGTAACACCAAATGTCCACCCTGTTACTGAACATTCTCGTATCTTCTAAAAGGTGTTAAAAATAAAAGGTTACTGTAATTACATTTTCTAAGAGCTAAAATCTCCCTCACTTTATCCTGCAATAGTATTTTTTAAAAGGCATTACTAAACAAGATTTATCTAAATAAAAAAGACGAATGCAATTAAATCCAGTTTTTAAGTGGCTTAATTGTGTCAGTTCTTTGGATGCAGGTAACCAGTAAAGCATGTGTAATATATGTTGATTTTATTTAATTAATATGAGAAAAATACATTGCTACAGGGTGGAGAGAAGAGTAACAGTGTGGACACAAAGTAACAGGGTGGACATTACAATAAGAACTAAGGCAACTTGTTTGCCACACCATCATTCGATTATCAATAACAAAATGACGGTTACTGAATTATCAAAAAAAAAACAAAAACAAAAAAATACAGCAACATTTTTCAATGTAACATCTATGACATCACATCAAAAAAAAGCCAAATGAAATACAAGGAATATGTTAAATTTAATACAGGTAGTAGAGGAAAAGTAGTGAAATACTGAAAATTGCAAATAAAACTCTTTTAAATAAAAAAAAAAAATTGTATTTTGGTTTGCACCATGATGTGCCCTGTATCCTCTCTGCTTTTCTGCAGCAGACAAGGGTGCCATCTTTGATTGTATAAAATAAGTTAATAATAATGAATAGCAATACCATGGACGCAGTGCAACATTTAAGCAAAACAGTAACAGGAGTGACAGGCATTGCATTACTACTTATTTGCTGAACAAGGAGCTAGCACATGATGACCTGAGGAAGATTTGAAACATGGTTATTAACTGTATTTCTCAAAATTGCAAAAACAAAATGTTTCCCCTATAAAAATTAGTAACAGGGTGGACGTGTTATGCTTTACCACAACAGAAAACTACTCTGAAATCTACTGCTTCTTGTAGACAATTTATTTCCATAATTGTGAGAATTCCCGAGAATCATGTGACCAGAGGAGGTATCAGTGGGCATTTTGTATGGGGATTGCACTTAAAGGTTACCTATGGTAAAAAAAATCTACTTTTCAAGCTGTTTGAACCAGCCTGATTTCACGTAAGTATTTTAAGCGCAAGTATTTTACATTTTGTGAGTTTAGTGGCTAATTCGTTTCGTACGAGTTCAGTCGTACGAAAATGTATGATTTTAAAAAGGAGGCGTGGCACCTAACCCCACCTCTAACCCCAACCATCATTGGGTGTTGAGCAAATCGTACTATTTTGTATGAATTAGATCATACGAATTCATACAAATTAGCCACTAAATCAAAAAGTTACGAATTACCGTGAGATTGCGTTGGTTTGAACAGACAAATGTGTAGGTATAGTGTATAGACCGTCATATTGGGGTGATATAAAAACACCCAGTCCTTTTTTTTTTTTTTTCAATTTAACAACATAAAAACGGTGGACCAATTGGAGCGGTTTTGAGACCGACCGCAACTTGACGTAGGAGTGTGGTCCCCCCGCCCACCGAATTGATTGACAGCTGCGTATTAACATGTCTCCGTAGTATCATGTATAATCCTATCAACAAGACAGAACATGCGCAAAGCAACCGGGAATAAAAGGTCTGTTCAGTTTGCTAGGATCATCAATCATCATCAAATGTGATCAAGAGAGAGTTCTACAAGTTTAAAATGTTTTAAAACAGTGCATGTGTGTAATGAATTACAGCGATTTACTTCAGCTTTACTTTATCACTGCAGCCGTGTGTCAGAACAATTATAAAAGAAGACGCTTCAATCCTGGTTTGTGGACATTAAATCAGGTTTATTTTGTACATTAACATAACAGATATCCATACAGCAGTGGATATTAAACTGTATCCTGTCACATTTGCGTGCAAAAAGAGTGCAAAGCTAAACGCGTGTGCTGTCTGTGTGTATCTGTGTGTGTGCGTAAATTTTGTATCGACATTGTGTGTGACTCATTGTTGCAACTCCACAACAAATGCATCAAATAATCATTAGTAAAGCTCTTACTGTAGTATTTCTTACAAACGTTACGTGAGATCAGCTTCCTTTATGTCTGTTTGTTTTCTGAGGCAGCCGAGGGAGGAGATTAAGGCACGCTGACAGGCACGCAGGAATGGTGGGTGGGGAGGACTAGCCTTAAAGGCACAGTTCACAAAAACCACTACCTGATGGTTAGAGCTGTAAAATAGAAACTTCTGAAAGGTTTAATAAAAAAAATCTGATGGTGTTTTGAGCTGAAACTTTACGGACACATTCTGGAGACACAAAAGATTTGTATTAAATCTGGAAAAAGGGGTAACCTAGGTGCTCTTTAAAGTAACATGGGGGGCATTCATTTCAGGGACACACATTTATTTAAAGATTTTATTAATATATTTTAATTATTCAAAATCATAAAAAAATAGTTTTTTGGTAAGACAATGACATGACAATACAAAAAAAAAAGTATTTTATTCATTATTATTTTTTTATTAGTAAAAGAACATGAGCATACATAACCTGGGACATGGCAATTCAGCTACTTACACTCAAATCAGAGTAAATATCTTAAATTTAATTTATTATTTATATAAATTTTGAGCACTTATCATTGTGTCCTATTGTGGAAATGGGATAATCCTATCAGACAAGATAATTTTTAAATATTCTGTACCATATAATGCCTTGGGGACACCAATGGCACCAAATAGTAGGAATGACCCTCATTCATTTATTATTTCTTAGTAGTAGTAGTAATAGATGAAGTATTAAATCATCCAGTTATTAATGAATTCATTTTCTTTTCGGCTTAGTTCCTTTATTAATCTGGGGTCGCCACAGCGGAATGAACCGCCAATTTATTCAGCATTTGTTTTACGCAGCGGATGCCCTTCCGGCTGCAACTTATCTCAGGGAAAATCATCCTATTATTTTGTAATATTAACTTTGAATAAAAAAAAAAAAGATCTGAGTAATCCTAGAGAATCTGGAGAATCTTAATTTATGTATTTAATTTTATTTACTTTTTAATGTTGTGCATCACAATCTAATGGACACAAACAACACTGGATACCAATAACTATTTTTTTTGCTTTTCACATAATTACCTCTACATTTCTTTGAAAAGGAAGCAATAATAACCAATATCATGAGCTGCTCAAGCACAAAACAAAACAGTTTTTCATTCTGAAGCAC
The DNA here is from genome assembly GCA_903798205.1 of Danio tinwini. Taxonomy (NCBI): domain Eukaryota; kingdom Metazoa; phylum Chordata; class Actinopteri; order Cypriniformes; family Danionidae; genus Danio; species Danio tinwini. Next base: position 7,937,632 of record CAIGQZ010027068.1, on the reverse strand, counting down.
ACGACAGATTGAAAATATTGAAAAATTTCTTTTTCAGATACACTTTTATTAACCATGCAGCCGGTAACCTATAATGACAGAAAATGTGCATCTGCATTCCTCTACTTAGCCTTCATTTCAAATCAATATGAGCCATTCAGATAAACGCTGATCAGCGGAAGTTCAGCAAATAATCTAAACAAGCGTAAAAAGTGAATTTCCATTTATCTCCTTAGCCCCAGCCATTTCATGAAGACACTGAAACACAACAGCATGCGGGACAAATACAGCATGAGCCGCAGTGTTTTTCTTCCTCAGCCTCAAGGGAGTCTTTATACACAGACTGCTGCATGCACAATCTGAACCGTCTTAGTTCACGCTGTGAATTGTGTTTTGTTTTGCCTTCCCTGAATGCCATTTTGTTGTCATCCCTTTCAGCTGAACAGCTGAGGCTGCATAAAAGAGACTCACATGTTGTTGATTGGAATGGCTCTGAAAAAGACTGTCGTGCATTGTTAAGCTCCTACGTGATTTCAGTGCAATAGCTGGTTAACACAATTGTACACAAAGATTAAGCCATCCAAGGTATTGGGCTTGAGTGTGATAGAAAACAGAGAGGTTTTGGAGCATCTAAAACTGGCAGGTCATCCGAATGAAATTATGCAGATATGTATACCAAGAAACCAAATCACTAGAAATTAAATACATACATGCATAGATATGTATGTTCAGTTTTAGGCTACATTTACCATTTACATGACAATAATGTAGCCAAAAAAGGAAACATTTTTCCTTTGCATCATATGTTTTCAAAATGATCCATGTTTACATATCTGAGAAAAAGACGAAAACTACAATTCACATATGCCAGGCCAGTATTTGGCGCTGTCACCTTGTAAGTAAACTGTATGTGTAAGTAGGTGACAAAGTGTAGTCAGTGGCACAGCTCTGGTGTGTGTGTGTGTGTGTGTGTGTGTGTGTGTGTGTGTGTGTGTTTGTGTGTGTGTGTGTGTGTGTGTGTGTGTGTGTGTGTATGATGCGTGATTAGGTTGCCGATGTAGCGTTAGCAAACACTTGAGTAAGAACAATATCATGTAGTCCACCATTATTTTGTGTTCGTTTACACTTGTGTTCACTCTACACCTCCCTTCCAATCTGCATACAATGATTTTAAAGAGCCTCTATTATGGGTTTTTGAAAATGACCTTGCATGTAGTGTAACAGCTCTAAGTGAAGTTAAATATCCAGCTTAAATGGCTTAAATCTGAAAGTGGACAGTTTTTAAAACTATTGATTCATCTAAAAAAAGAGTCGACTCATAGTGGTTTAAATGAATCGACTTGATAACAAGTCTTTAGCCGTTTCGGCGTAACGTGGATACGAACCATAATGGTTGTGCACGCAGACTTGGCAAAATTTCAACCTGCGGCCCCGCCCACTAACACAGCAGCAAAGACAAACAGATCCTAAAGTTATGAGTCAAAAAGACACTGTGCTTACCTGGATATCATTGAAAGTGTGAGGGAAAGGAGTGGTTCAGAAATCTGCACACTTACAATGGGTGATTCGTCAGCTGTTTGTTAAAGAAAGGATCAGAAAAGACTACTGATGTATGAAACTTTGACAGAGCTGGACAGGAACACAGTTCATGGATTAGTTTCTTCCTCTATTTTGTAATAGACAGACAATACACCAGGGGTGCGGGCAAAATAAGGAGTTTATTAGGCATAGGGTTTCGGGCTGGTGCGCAGCACTGGAAAGGTTTACGAAGGCTCAGGGTGAGCTCGATGGGAGCCCACAGAGATAGCTTGTCAGAGGACAGAGGAGGAGCGCTGGTGAGCGCTATAACCCCCCGGCTGGGGATGTGATTGTTGGGCAAAGCAGGGTACAGGTAAGCCCTGAGAACATATAACACCATGCAAGAGGTGCCACAACAATGATTGCAAATAGAAATGATCTACATGTTTTGTTACTTCCCTGCTGAAAAAATCCAGCTTAAACCAGCCTAGAATGGTTGGCTGGTTTTAGCTGGTCGACCAGCCTGGTTTTAGAGGGGTTTTGGCCATTTCCAGCCTGGTCTTAACTGGTCAGGCTGGGAGTTGACCAGCTAAAACCAGCTTGACCAGCCAAAACCAGCTATGTCCAGCTTAAATCAGGCTGGTCAAGTTGGTTTTAGCTGGTTTTAGCTGGTCATTTTCCAGCCTGACCAGCTAAGACCAGGCTGGAAATGGCTGGAAACCAGACTGGAAAAGGCCAAAACCCCTCTAAAACCAGGCTGGTCGACCAGCTTAAACCAGCCAACCAGCTTAGGCTGGTTTAAGCTGGATTTTTCAGCAGGGTTGAAACCGCTTGTACTGTATCTGGTTTACTCTTTATATTCTTTTATCGTGTCTAATGCCATGTTGATAACGCGACGCGTGCTGCTCTGTTTACGGATTTAAATGCATTTGTGAGGTCGTTCCACTGCTGTTTGTCATTGCTATGGCCACCGTTAGCTGATCCTACACACGTGCAGCGGTCAAGGTTCAGAATACTTTAGCTTTTGCTGCTATGTGGATTAATACTGAATGGGTGTCATACTTAAGAATACAGCAATATTCCGGTGTTTAACTGCATTGCTTTCGGGGGTGAGGTGTCTGAATAGCACTGTTGAGAACCGGGTACTGTTTACTGTGGTGTTAGTAAGTTTACTTTGAAGCGTGTTTCGGGTGTCCTCTGCGATCGGATCCTATACCAATGTTGGCCCTGGGGACTTGATAAACCGCGCTGAGCATTTTACTGTCTCGCGCTGAACGTTGTCGACCAATCACAACAGGCTGTCATCGGTCCAATCAGTGCATATTAGCTTTGCTCTAAGCAGGGGTTTGGGAACAAATGAATCGCTGTATGATTCATATGGGAGTCGCTGGGATAATTAGGTAAAAATAAATTAATATTATAAGACATATAAGGCATATCAGCCTGTTGTTGGAGACACTTAAAACTGAAATATGACTCTTTTTAATGTGTAATAGGGGCTCTTTAATGCCCACCCATAACGCCTCACAGTGACGTCACTAGCTCCATTGAATGCATTGTGTCTTACATTGCATCTCTGAGATATGCAATCTCAGTTTGCATCACCAAGGTTGCATCCATTTACTATTGATTTACACAAACAGCTGCTTTTTTGCGTAGACAGGGGCATAACATGAAGGGGCCTTACGGGCATAACTTGTAGTACGTTAGAGGCGTAACTTGAAAGTATGGAGTATCAAAACTATGTTGTTGGCAAGATGGCGCTGTAGATCAGATATTAACATCTACACATACTCCACACTTAAACCCAACCATCACAGTTATTAATGTCTATACTTACCGCAACTCAAAACCCAACCTTCATAGTTATTAACATCTACACCTACCCTAACTCTTAACCCAACCATCACAGTTATTAACGTCAACATCTTCCCCAACTCTAAAACCAACCATCACAGTTAGTAACGTACAGCCACGAGTTGCCAAGGCTTTCATACTTGACACGCAAGTTATTTGCATCCACAGGGGGCAACGTTGAGTAGCCTAACTGTCATGACAAAACAGATGACAGAGTTGCATGGTTGAGTTGCTAAATGAATGAATATAATAATATATCAAATTAATTGGTTGTGGCATCACGGTGGTGCAGTGGGTAGCATGATCGCCTCACAGAAAGAAGTTTGCTGGTTCGATCCTCAACTGGATTAGTTGGTTTTCCACCAAGGCAACCCGGAGTGCTGAAATATAATTGGCTAAACTGGCATTGGGCGGGTTAAAAGAACATAAACATAGACAGCGTTCCGGCACGGAAAATACATTTTCAAAGCAGAATATCTCACTTTAGCATTGTTTTTCAGATAAACAAGAATGTTCACTTAGCATGTTTCTTAAATATCTGCAAACATATTATGGTATTTTTATGCTTTAGAAGAGTCAAAAACCTACATACAGCACCTTTAAAGGAATGTTTTAAGGTGACTTTCAGATAAACATCCTTCTCAGAAAATGCTCATATGGTTTTAATAGTTTAGCTTATCTGTGAGTTTGGCTGCAGGTGTTGTACAATCAGAGTTAAGTTCTGGAGTATCAGGTGTGGTTTGGGGGTGGGGGGTTACTGGAGTGAATGAAGGGCTCTCTGGTGGGTGTCCGTCCCACTGATAATCCTGACACATGGCTTGTTTTACAGATCACCAAGCAAACCACTGACCTAAACCCTTCCCTAACCCAACCAATAGTATTTTCAAAAGCAACTGTAAGATGGCTAAACCTCTCCAGAATGTCAGATCCTGAGAGCTGATATGGAATTTCATGAGATGCAATAAAACAACAAACTTTCTGGTCTGAGAAACCAGCTGTTCAACTGTTCTATTCAAATCACTGTTGACAATCCAAACGTAGGCTGAAGACACAGGGCTACACCTCACCAGGGGGTAATGCGAGAAAGTTCACCCTTCTCATTTCACCTCAAGCCCCCTTCTTGACCTTTAAGCTATCTTTCTCCATCAGAGCACATTCCACATAAAATGCACAAGGTTTTATTATGATGTATGTTATAGCACTGTATTCATGTATTCTGTAAAAATGTGACATGGGTTATGGGAATCTTGTAACCAAGACCCTGTTGCAGCAACTCTGAGACGTATGCTGCAATGTATTTCACTGGTCAGGTATGCATCTTTAACTCTTTGATTTATCTTTGAGTAATGTATGTTATATTGTTACAGTATCATCTCTGAATTGGCTTGATAATTGTTTTATTATAATTGGCATTATACAATTTTACCTGACGAATAAAATGTTAAGTTTTCACTCATTCTGAATTCTCCTGAAATCTTTTATATCCAGTAGATTACTAAAGTCTTTCTCTACCATTATGAGCGGCATAATTATTTGATTATTAGACACATAGACTATACGTAGCAGTTGGCACGTTAGCATGGAGATCTTTTAAATTATTTAACCACTGAAGCTAGCAAGTTGCATGAGCATTGGCTAAGTGAACTATTCTTTTAGTATGAGTTGCAGTTGGCAACCAGTCTATTTGAATATTAGTTAATCCTGCACCCTCTGACTAACTTCAGAGTGTCGACAGACTGTCCGTGAGAAGACACGCAAACCCGGAGCGTGAAACTCTGAGCGGCGTTTGGTCCCTAATGAACGTATAAATTGAAGAGTATGGGAACAGATATATCAAAACTCTAAATTAAGTCATAAATTATTATTGTGATCTGTTCCTATAATAAGAAATACAGTCTAAATATTATGATCACTTAAAAATGGAGTCAGATAAAATTCTGAGCTAAAAAATGAGTATAAATGAATTCTAATAAATAACAGAATTATTTTCAGAACCACTGGAAAAGGCTTACATGCATTTAACCTTCGACCATGCTGTTAGTTTCGTCATTGGGCTAATAGATGGACTTTTACACAAACGTAGGAGAAAAGTGCACTGCAACTATTTAAATTTACTGTGCTTAACTGACAACACTCTAAAAATGTTTTATTTTTATTATGTTGTACAGCACAGTATGCCATTATTTGTTCTTCCTTTTCTATTGTTATTAATGAGAAACTCAACAAAGAAAGTCAGACAAAACGCATGTAATAGAAATACATGAAATCGGTAAGACAAAAAAAAGGTTTCAGGGTTAAAGTCTGAGTGCTGCAGTATAGTGTCACATACATTACAGCGACCTAAAGCCTTGTTTCATCAGCCGTGTAATTCGGAATCACTGAAAGCACTGAACCTCATTTCATGCAGAATAGATGTGAAAGTCTCTGTTTTCATTTTGCTGTTCATTTCACTGGGAAAGAACAAGTCCAACCTGCGAAAAGTATAAAACAGTGAGGAAGCATGGAGACCCTATTAAACATATTTAATACTCTGCTACAATGAGCCATGATTAGTCAGACAGGTTATTGAAATAGCTGAGAAATGAAATTTCTGACCCTTTTTATTTTTATGAGTGGTTGTGGTAAATATTATTTATCAATTTGATGGACAGGGATATTCATTTTGACTTTTATCTCTCATGTTTATTGTCTTTCTACTAATAATTCTTTAAAGGCATGCCATTCCACTTATTTAGCTGACATCACCCTGTTGATGCAGCCAACAATAACATTTCAGTAATAAAAAATAATAAATGACGCACTGATCCATTCATTGCCAGAGCTTGTTTATAAAATGTAGGGTATGTTCCATTGCTGGTAAATGTGCTTCAGATTAAGGGGTCAACATTTCTTTTTTTTTTACTTAAGGACATTTCCTTAATTTTAGGATCATTGTTTAGTTTAGTTTGAATCTTAAAATGAGATCCCAAAAGAACACTAATCAAAATTAGAGAAATCTTTCAGAATTCTCAGTTATTTGTGTGTTTACCTAGTAGTAGGGTTGGGCGATGTTGACCAATTTGGCATTGTACGATGTCTAATGTGAAACATTGTGATGGACGATGGCATCGTTGTCATAGGCGGGGGTTGTTGTGAAATATAAATAAATTCATAACGAATTAACTAATTGTAGCCTACTGTTTTCACTACCTGACCCACATGGTCTTTGCTTTATCCATAACCAAACCATAAATAAATAAAGTTACAAACAAATTATCACCTGTCAATCACTTTTTTCTGCGGGACTCTGGCACGAATAGGCAGTGTGATCTGTACTGTTATAATGGCTTTTTCTCACAGCTGCTGGAGGAGACGAGAGTTCGTTTGAAGTTCACTGTAATTTGTAATGTGATTTATGATAACTTCCTTATGTTATTATTATTATGGGGAAATAATAACTGGTAAAGATGCTAGGGCTCGACCGTTTTGGTCGCATATGCGCCCGAAATTTTTATGCGACCTAAAAATATCAGAATCAGTTTTTTTTTGCCAAGTGTGCTTACACACACAAGGAATTTGTTTTGACAACAGATATTAAGATGACATGCAAATAATTAGTTATATATCAACATAAATGTGGGGCGGAGCGATCTTCTTCTACTGCCTTTGAAAACTGTCTCGATTCTCTTTTGAATGGAGGGTATGAAAAGTGGGACCTCACTACAACATGCAGGCATATATGAAATTTCCCTAAATAGAGATGCTACCGCAACATCTCTGTCCAAGCAAGCAAAGAGACTCACAAACTCAAAAACAATTGCCATTGATAAGGATTTCCAGAACGAACAAGCATGTTTTATTGTATTCATAATGGCAGTCATGTTTTTTCAATCATGCTCTTGAAAGGTTTTTAAAAAATCCCTAATTTTCACAATTGAAAGTCCAATAAAATGGTATACACCTATAATATTAATAATATGCTTTATTCAAACCACTGCTGGTTTTGAGACTAAAAGAAAATTGCAAAAACTTTGTCTGGTCTGATGAGTCTCGATTCCTGCTGCGACATTCGGATGGTACACTCATTCTTCGACATAAAATTACCACACATATTCATGACTAATATATAGAGTTTATGTAATGTAATGCATTCAAGACTTGTCTGGAACCACTTCAGCCACGCGTTTATTGGAAAATAGCAACAAATCCATCATGTTGTCCAAACACATATCAATTAAGTTAACTTAAATTTTTACAAATTGAAGTAAACTGGGCGACGCAGTGACGCAGTAGGTAGTGCTGTCGCCTCACAGCAAGAAGGTCGCTGGTTCGAGCCTCGGCTGGGTCAGTTGGCGATTCTGTGTGGAGTTTGCATGTTCTCCTTGCATTGGCATGGGTTTCCTCTGGGTGCTCTGGTTTCTCCCACAGTCCAAAGACATGTTTTACAGGTGAATTGGGTAGGCTAAATTGTCCGTAGTGTATGAGTGTGTATGGATGTTTCCCAGAGATGGGTTGCAGCTGGAAGGGCATCCTCTGCGTAAAACATATGCTGGATAAGTTGGCGGTTCATTCCGCTGTGGCGACCCCGGATTAATAAAGGAACTAATCCGAAAATAAAATGAATGAATCAATGAAGTAGGCTGAACAAAAATAATTAAGTTTACTCCAATTGTGTTGTTTCAGTACATTTTAAATAACAAGTGGTTTTAATCCACCTTACAATGATCATCAGCCATTCCGAATCAAGCAGTTAACACCTTGTTAAGATAAATTTAATTGAACATATCATTATAATTACTTTGAACAGTTACAAATGCAAATGTTCCATCTAAAATAATCTGTCATATCTGCTCCAAACCAGAACATCTGGCTGTTTTTCTGGACTCCAGATTGTCTGAGGGGCTTCCTGTGGACTATTAATGTAGACTGGATTTAATAGTGATTGATTAGAAGATGAACAGTGAGGAACGGGTGCTGAAGTGAACCGCCCAGACTTTTGTGTGCCGGTGTGAATGCGTTCTCTGGAGCAGAGCGCCATCCTAGTCCTTTCAGCATAGAGGAGAATATGTAACTATTTCTTCGCACAATGAGAAGCTCCTGCAGGGAAGAGGCGATTAAATTAAAGTGCTTCTGAGGCAATCACACCAAGGTCATGAGGATGCAGAGCGAACTGCTTCTGGCAGCAGCTTCTGTCTCGGGCGAAGACGGCTTGTCTGTTGCTCTGTGCGGTTTGGCCACCTCTGCTCAACATGTGTTGGCGGAATGTGGAAAAAATATGCTGGCGGTATCAAGTTCGTATTAGGAGTAAAAGATGAATCAAAAGTCTTGGTAAACAACTCACTGTCTCTGTGTTTCATGATGAGAGAAGCTTTTGTCTGATATTTTAGGAACATGTAGAGAATAAAAGTTTGCTTCTGGATGTTAGTGCTTGTCTTGGAGATCAACCGTTCTGTAGTCTTAGAATTGTGTATACATTGTTCGCCCTTTTTGGGGAAAAAAAATTAGAAAAACGTTGTCTGGTATGATGAGTCTTGATTTCTGTTGCGACATTCGGATGGTAGAGTAAAAATGTGGCATCAACAACATGCATGGATCCATCCTGCCTTGTATCAACAGTTCAGGCTAGTAGTGGTGGTGTAATGGTGTGGGGGATTTTTTCTTGGCACACTTTGGGCCTATTAGTACCAATTGAGCATTGTGTCAATACCACAGTCTACCTGAGTATTGTTGCTGACCATGTCCATCCATTTATGACAACAGTGTATCCATCTTCTGATTGCTACTTCCAGCAGGATAAAGCACCAAGTCATAAAGTGCGATTCCCAGACTGATTTCTTGAACATGACAATAAGTTTACTGTACTTAAATGGCCTCCACAGTCACCAGATCCCATTCCAATAAAGCAATTTTGGGATGTGGTGTAATGGGAGATTCGCATCATGAATGTGCAGTCAACAAATCTGCAGCAACCGTGTGATGCTATCATATCAATATAGGCCAAAATCTCTAAGAAATATTTCCAGTACCTTGTTGAATTTATGCCAAGAAGGATTAAGGCAGTTTTAAAGGCAAACGGCCAACCTAGTACTGGTAAGGTGTACCTAATAAAGTGGCCAGTGAGTGTACAAGTGATGGCGGAATGTAGAAAAACTATGCTGACGGTATCATGTTCGTATTACAAGTAAAAGATGAATCAAAAGTCTTGGTAAACAACTCACTGCCTCTGTGTTTCATGATTAGAGATGCTTTTGTCTGATATTTTAGGAACATGTAGAGAATAAAAGTTTGCTTCTCGATGTCAGTGCTTGTCTTGGAGATCAACCCTTCTGTAGTCTTAGAATTGTGTATACATTGTTCGCCCTTTAGGTAAAAAATGACCCATCTTCACAAAACCTCTAAAATAAAGCTTCTAAATTTAATTTCAATCCTAAAATCTATTTAGCATGAAGAAACATTACATCATCATCTCCATCACAAACTCTTTGAATGTCTTGGTTTTCCCTCATCAGTGTAGATGTTTCATCAATAAATAATCAGTGGCCAACACTTGTTTTTGACAAGTAAAGGCTATATTTTCTAAAAGTCCCATAAGCAACACAGGCTCATTGGGAGTATGTGCCCAGGGCTACATTTTGGGGAACCATAAAATATGTGCCCAGGTCTACGTTTGGCTGCATTATGTGTGTAAAATGACATCTTCTGTTGCTTTTTGCTCTGCCTTGAACCGATTTACTCCAAATGGATGGCTTTTCCGGTGTGAGCAGTTTGTTTGATAGCTTGGCTTATACTGTACAGAGTCAGATTCGGGACACACTAGGGTGCAAACTAGGGTTCAAGTCCGGCAAAAGATCGTTTTAGAAACCAGGTAAAAATACATGCATACATGAATGTAATCAATAAAATAAATAAATAAATATATAAATAAATAAATGTTTATTGCAGTGGCGCAGTAGGTAGAGCTGTCGCCTCACAGCAAGAAGGCCGCTGGTTCGAGCCTCGGTTGGGTCAGTTGGCGTTTCTGTGTGGAGTTTGCATGTTCTCCCTGCGTTCGCGCTGGTTTTACTCTGGGTGCTCCGTTTCCCCCACAGTCCAAAGACATGTGGTACAGGTGAATTGAGTAGGCTAAATTGTCTGTAGTGTATGAGTGTGAATGAGTGTGTGTAGATGTTTCCCAGAGATGGGTTGTGGCTGGAAGGGCATCCGATGCGTAAAAAAACATGCTTGATAAGTTGGCAGTTCATTCCGCTGTGGCGACCCCGGATTAATAAAGGGACTAAGCCGAAAAGAAAATGAATGAATGTTTATTGCAACACAGGCTCATTCTGAAAATGTAGCCCTATATACATTTCTGGAGATCGCGAATTATGTAGCCAAAGGACCATATGACTGCATTTTATCTTTAAAAGGAAAGCTACAGGGTGGTATGACAGGGTGGTACAACCACGACAACGGAGTTCGAGTCTGGTGAAGAATGGTTCAAGAAAGCACATAAGACAAAAGGCAAAAAAAATAAAACAAACAAGTAAATAACAGGGAAAGAATGTGGTAAGATTCAGTCGGTCAGTCAACAACTGCCTCTGGGGGATTTACATGAGAAGAGCAAGCACTAATGGCACTTGCGAGAAGAAATTCAATTCAATTCACCTTTATTTCTATAGCACTTTTACAATGTAGATTGTGTCAAAGCAGCTTCACATAGAAGATTATAGTAAATTAAAACAGTGTCAGTTCAGTTTTCAGTGTTTAAGTTCAGTTCAGTTTTGTTCAGTTCAGTGCAGTTTAATAATCACTACTGAGAGTCCAAACACTGAAGAGTAAATCCATTGATGCGCAGCTCTAGAGATCCTAAACCATGCAAGCCAGTGGCGACAGCGGCCAAACCTATGGCCAAACGTCTTGTGCAGAGCTGCAATCTAGGCGCCAGAGACTAGAGAATGCTGGACTTCAGCAAAGACTAGTCTGTACCTGGAGTGTCACAGGAATCTCATGGAGTCTCATGCTCTCCACTCTTCCATGGCCACCACAGCAGCTGCTCAGGATACGGCCTGGTCCAAGATTATGAAAACCTTTGGATCATCTCATCGCTGGTCTTGGATCGCATCAGTGGCTCTGCATAGTCTGAGGGCCTCGAGATGAGTACCCCCAGGTGGAAATAGAAAATAAAGAAAATAATTAGCGTAGCTGCTGTTAATAGTGTATATAAACAAGATGCAAAAAACCTGCGTGGGGCACACTCATGCGTCATACCGCTAAGTGATGCACTGAGTGTATGCTTTGCTAAAAAGATAGGTTTTTAATCTAGTTTTGAAATGCGAGAGTGTGTCTGAGCCTCAGACATCAGGAAGGCTAAAGAGTTAAGAGGCCATAAATGAGAAGCTCGACCTCCTTTACTCGACTTTGCTATTCTAGGTACTACCAGAAGCCCTGAGTTTTGAGATCTTAAAGAGCGGGTTGAATTTTAGTAAGACAGAAGGTTGGTTAGATAAACAGGAGCTAGATTATTTAAAGCTTTATAGGTAAGAAGCAATATTTAATATTCTATACGAAACTTAACAGGCAGTCTATGTAAGGAGGATAAAATTGGGGTGATATGATCATATTTTCTAGACCTGGTGAGAACTCTGGCAGCTGCATTTTGTACTAGCTGAAGTTTGTTAATAGAGGATGCTGGGCAGCCAGCAAACAGAGCCTTACAATAATCCAGCCTAGAAGTCATAAAAGCATGGACTAGCTTTTTTTGCATCTGAAATAAATAGCATACTTCGTAACTTAGTAATATTTCTCAGATGAAAGAAGGCAGTTTTTGTGACATGGGATATATGATTTTCAAAAGTTTGATTGCTGTCTAAGATGACACCCAGATCTTTTATAGTAGAGCTAACGCTAACTTTGTATCCCTCTAAAATTGAGATCTAAAAAAGCATACACAGCGGCCTCTGGTGGATTCATGAAAACAAAAACTGCAATAAAAATAAAAATGTAGCCCCTATGACGTATTTGGTGCTCTTCAAAAATGTATATAGGTGTATATAATTAGAATGAGCCTGGCTTGGTTATTGTGTAAAATAAATCACTCATGGTTACCGAAGTAGTCATTTTGACCATTTTTAATTTTTGGTTTTGAATAACTTTGTTGAAATAAAGCACACATATCTATAATTTCCTGATTTTGATTAAATATGTGTATATTTCCCTTATAACATTGTTATTTTATTAAAATTTCAAGACATGAAAGAGTTGTTAGCACACACTCAGAGTAGTGGGCAGCTATTGCTTCCAGCGGCCGGTGAGAAATTAGGGGTTAGATGCCTTGCTCAAATGTATCTCAGCTGGGTATGGAAGATGGAAGAGAATTCAGTTCATTCATTTCTCCCATATTCCTGCTGGAACAGAAAATAAAACCTGGAATACAAGTCCAACTCCCTGCCATCTGGCCACAACTGCCCATAGCAACACGCATCAGCTTTATTTCCATGACGAAGACTGATCCTTTAATGTGGTGCAAATCCAATCTGTACGGTCAGACTGAGACAGATTTCAAGAAATGCTACTTGAATAGTATTTCAAACCACATACTGTATGAATGTATTGGATTCAACTTAGCCAAACTAAATGAACAAAACTTTTTTGTAAAAACAAACATAAGCGTTGATAAAACACTCTGAAAAAAACCTGAAAAACACTTTAGTTAAACAGAGTTTTGAATGCGCTGCCAGTGTTTTTGATTTTGTTTCAAGATTTTGTTTGCCCTTTACAAATTTACTTTGCCAGTGCGACACAATCCTCTCTTGGGGGCGGGCTTAACAGTGGTCTATTGATTGGCATGTGAGATTTTGATGGTCAACAAAGAATACATTTATGCCAAGTTCAGATTTTGACTCGCCGACAGGTTTTAAGGAATCGCAGACAAATGCCTGAAATCACAGGCAAATCGATGCTCGTGCACGCGAGTGACAATCACACAGTAGGAACTATCAAGTATGCGATATGAGAGAATCCCAGATGAGTCGCCGCTGCCCGTGAGATATTTGGCATGCTAAATATCTGGAACTGTCAACGATGCAAATCATGCCATGTGAATGTGTTCTGACTGAAAATAACATCCGCGATCACCTACAGCCAATGAGAGAGCAGCATTCACTAGCGTGGTTACCTGTAGGCCAGCGGGAGGCTGGGGGAGAAGCTACCTGTAAAAGCGCTCATTTTCAGTTGATTTGAACCCAAGAAATGGAGAAAAAACAAGTGTAAATTTGGCACAAGCACTGTGTCTGTTTGATGTGTCAAATATCACAATCAGGTCAAAAAGTAAAAAAAAAATTGAGAGATTGTTAATTCTCGTCAAAAGCCAGGTGAGCAACACAAGTTTCTAAAGCTAAAGCCTTCTGTTTACATTATGTAGTTAATAACGAAAGATATATTACGTGATTTATATTACGTGATCTCGCGTTGTTTTCATGTCACTTCTCGCGTTTGTTTGGCTGTGAGACGTAGTTTGGACAAAGTTGTCTGTGATTCTTCCTATTTTAAAGTCATGCAGTGTGAACTCTCCTGTCACCGATCCATCCTACAGTGTAAACACAGCACCGACAGAACACTAGCCCAGATAGTCATGTAGTGTGAAAACATCCGTGACACGACTACTTTGAAAATCATGCAGTCTGAACTCGGCATTACTGTTACTGTTTTGCTATTAATTTAATTGTCTTGTATTACATTTTTTCTTATTTGTCAATGTTTTTTTCTGATTGCTTTAGTTTGTCACAAATCTAACTAACATCTTATTCCAAGTGAATATCTCAGATTAGACTAGCAAAAAATGTATTGAATAGCATCTGGGTGGTTTTTTTTGTCATTTAAAAACTGTCAGATTGCAATTGGATTTAGACAAATACAAATATTTTGAAGCGACTGTCTTAACAAAGCTTAAAGAGCACCTATTTCACCCCTTTTATTTAAGATTTAAGATGAGCCTTTTGTGTCTCCAGAATGTGTCTATAAAGTTTCAGCTCAAAACACCTATCAGCTTATGTAATATATTTTTCTTAATATTAGAATGTTTAGCTCTCAGCACATTGTAGTTGTTTTTCTTGCCTGTGCCTTTAATGCAAATCAGCTAGTTCTCCCTGCCCACTGTTCCCACATGTGTGAGATATCTCCCGTGTGTCACCCATAGACTGTAAAATATATGGACGTAGTATCTGTGACGTCACACATAGGTTTCTGAACACTGCAAAAGAAGCTACAAGTAGGCCCGGCCAACCGTCGCCATTTTGTCCTAGCGTCATCGCACCAATTGCAGGATACCAAACAAGGGCAAAGAGGCGGAGCTACAGACGCATGCTGGATTCTCTGCATTTTGCTTAGACCTGGCTTAGACAGACTTTTTACTTAGTGACAACGCTTGATACTTCATTACCCAAGACTCGTTTGTGTTCTGACCACAAGTGCTTGGTTGTACACTATATCAATGTAAGAGTCTAAATTATCATATGCATTTATTTATATGGCAAAAGATGTCTTTCACCAAAGAAGGTCCATGCTGACTCCAAAGGCAGATACTGATAAGATCAGGGCCTGGTGTGTGGACTTTAGGGGTTTTACGATGTGGTCACATGTTGATTGGTCAGTTTGAATGTCTCAGTATTTGGGCTTTGGTCACATGGTCAAGAAGATACAAAATAGCTGGTAAACTTTGCCTCTTTTCCTGGTCTGCTCTTTACCTGGTTTGTTCTCTTCCTGGTTTGCTTCTCTCCTGTTCTGCTCCTCTCCTTCTCTGGAGGTTATATTCTCTGGCTCTACTGCTCCCAGGCTCTTTGAGGCCTACTTACTCTCTTTGTCGCTCTCTCTCTCCTCCTGTCTCTACCTCTCTCTTAGGTAACTTTAAATTTACATTTATCTGGATATAATTTATATCATATGATTTTATCATTTCATGTTTTATCATTTTATACAGTTATTTTATAATTAATTCAGTTGTAACCATAGAGAATTATTGTCTTAAGTATTTGTGAATTACTTTTTATTTAACATCAACACTTAATTGCTCCATAATGTAATACAATTCAATCGCATAATATCAACAATCTCCCACATTTTTAGCTATTATTACTGCCCTTATTACTGTTTTTTGGTATAAGATTGCAGAAGAATGGTTTGACTAGAAATATACAGTTTTTTACCATAATGCTAATAACTTTTTAGTCACTCGGCAGAACTACAGTTCAAACCGCTGTGGTCAAAATACCATTCTACATGAATAAAGTGTTTAGACTTTTAAAAACACTGTTGTAATACATTGAGCCACTAAGCATTCTTCTTATGACATTTTTCTACAGGAGGAAAACGCAACTTACTTCTAAACGCTTCAGATATAGTCTGTTTTAGTAAATGCAAGGCTATTTATGAAATCCAGGCATACATATGACAACACTTCAGATGACTGTTTTATAGCCTACAGCTAATCAATCTGTCAGGTGAGTTATAAAAAAACGAAACAGATGAGTTATAAAAAAAATAACCCCCTCACAGTCATGAAGAGTAATCATAGCTATTTGCACCAAAGCCATCTTTTGTACCAGGCTGTAAACATGTTTTTATCAGCTGTAAAAATGGCCAGTTTACCAATGCAGTCCGAAGGAGCTTGGAGTTCCTGGAGCCAGCCCCCCAAGGCAAGTCGATGAATTGCAGTTTTAGTTACTTCCGTATTGGCTTCCCGAGGGAGAGCGGGAGGTCGCCGCTTGGTGTCACCATCTACTGCTGCGTCGGATAAACAGCACAGTGACAGACATGAAGCAGATCTCACGTATCTCACGTAACATTCATTATTAAAGTTTGCTTTTATAATTGTACTGACATGCGACTGTTGTGATGAATTACAGTGATTTTACTGTCTTCACTGTAGTACAAACATGCACCGTTTAAAAAAACATTTTAAACTCATTCTCAGTTACATTTGATGATGATTGATGATCACAACAAACCAAACAGACCTTTTAATCACAGTTGCTTTGCACACGTCCTGTCTTGTTGATTAGATTATACATGTTGCTACGGAGACATGTTAATATGCGGCAATAATTTCGGTGGGCGGGTAAAACCACACAAATCCAGGGGATTTGGATTTTAACTTCAGGAAATATAAAAAAACAAACTATACCTTTATGCAGTTCTGTCCAAACAGCTTACAAATAGATTATTTTCATCATAGGTGCCCTTTATGATTAGTAGTACATTCATATTTATTCATAAACAAAAACTATCTACCAGCATCAAACACAAAGTTTACATCACTCTTAATGTAATGGTTACACAGCAGTATAAATATGTAATAGCAGTACTACCTATTCAATCTTTATTAGATTAGAAATTCACTACTATTATTTATACTACTACTTTTGTTTATTTTATTTTACTACTCCTTCTATAACATAAACATAAACTATAAAACCCAAAAGGTTAAGGTAACTCAAACTATTTGAGGAAAACGATTGCAACAAACCATTTAAGTTCAAAAACTAATCCTTATGAGTACTGTGAACTTAATTCTTTTGAGTAAACGAAGCAATTAAAGCACAGTAAAACCCGATACATGAAGAAAACTCAAACCAACGGAGTACTCTAAAACCAAATAAGTTTAGTCAACTCAAACGGTTTGAGGAAACCGATTGCAGCAAACCATTTGAGTTTCAAGACTTAACAAAATAAATTAAACTTAATCAATTTAAGTTAAAGTAATGATGTATTTAATTAAGTCATTACCTTTAACACTGAGTTTAAAACTCTTCAAATGAGTAGAATTAACTTTGAGTCGAATTTGAGTTAACTACACTCATTTCATTTGATAAAGTTGACTGTTTTACAGTGTACCTGGGGCGTAGATTTAGGGTGGATCGAGGTGACACGTTCCCACCAATATCCACCGACCATAGAAATGTCCCCACCAGGCTGTGCCTTTCCCTGCTATCATGTGAGAGGCTGTGGCTGCATTCAGATTCAAGCAGCTCCAAACGCAGTGGATTGTTTTTTTCCCATGCTAGAATTTGTTGTGTTGAGTGACAGACAAGTGAGGATGGCGGCAGCAAAAAAGGTGGACATAAGGTGCTTTTTTTCAACGAAGTGTAAGTCACATACTATAAACGCAAGTTCACTACTGAATGAGTCTATTAAGATAATGCCGTTAATGCTCGTGACGCACAGTCTATCACTATATATAGTCTGTGAATAATATGCCCTGAAAACTAACTGCAGAATAAACAGCTATATGTATAGCTATAAGTATATGAT
>CAIGQZ010027068.1:7899114-7918837 GCA_903798205.1 Danio tinwini | reverse complement strand
GGCTCCAGTGCTGTCAGATGCTTGTATCAGAGCTCTGGTGAACGCAGCATATGCTCGATAGGCCGTTTGGGCCTCTGCTCAGTAGTTCACATTCCAAGTCATTAACATGTCCTGTGGGCTAGAGTTTTGGAAAGTATTAATGCATTCATCCTGACTTAATTCACCAGAGTGCAGAGGCAAGTTTTGTTTACTGCAACAACACTATAACAACTGCTCATTCATTCATTCATTCATTCATTAATTCATTCATTCATTCACTTAATTACTTACATATTGGTGCAAGGCAAAGATTAATCCAATCTAAAAGATTGTTTTAATCTAATGTATGTGTGTATGTGTGTTTGTGTTTTATTTATTAGTATACAAATAGTATATACAATATTTTATATAGTGTAGAATATAAAATTAAAATATACAACAATATTTATATATATATATATATATATATATATATATATATTAGTGGTTGGCCATTATTGTGCTGCGTTAACAAGAGACTCTTATTGGGCCAAAAAAAATATCGCCGTTAATCTATTCTCAAAGTTGGGTTGGGAGCTGGATCTATTCTATGCAAGCTATGATGACTTTCACCTTGATATTTTAGCGCGGATGTATACCTGGCCGGTGAGCCGTCTGACAAAATGGTGCCCTTTTGAATCAAATCAGCAGGATGCCCTTCTGGATCTTTCACTTACTGTACTTCGAAGACACCACTGACTACACTTACATAGACATCTGTAATCTATTTATTTGCCTTAGTAGACAATAATATAATTAAGGTGTTTACGTGAAGTGCTTTCATGTAAGACTTTCTTGTAATTTTGTGTAACTTTAACTGCAGTTCGGCAGTTTCACATTCACTCATGCACATTTCATTCATGCCCACGTGACAAACTGGGGTATTAGACGCAAATAGGGAGTAAGGACTGGTGAGAGTGTTATGGAATTTAATAGCGCACGCCGAATTGAAAGAAAAAACTTCCGCACGTTGCGATGTGTGTGTGTGTGTGTGTGTGTGTGTGTGTGTGTGTGTGTGTGTGTGCGGTACTTTACTGACAGCCGCGTGTGTGGATCTTGTCGGAAAATATGGCGAAAAGTCCTACGTGACGGTAAAAGCGGTGTTTACTTCAATAATGCCACTAATATCTGCATACTCCACGTCTTAATTCCATTTCTGTTTAGTTCAGTTATGACTTTAGTCAGATTAAGCTAATCAAAAAACGCTGTTTGGACCTTATGTAGGCCTACAGTTCACAATTAATGTTTAACTGAATAAACAGTTAGTAAACACAAGTACATCTTATTAATCATCATTTATTTTCATCACCAATTATCATAGTAGAACAGTTGCTCAAGCAGTTTGTGAGGAATTTTGGAAACAGTAGATGAGCCCCTGGTCTAATGCGCCACCTGGCTTGAGAAATCCGTTCTCAAAGACTTGCTGTTAGTCGTTATTTGGGTACAACACATATTTTGAATGCCTTCGGCAGAATTCAGAAGGGCCATTTTAATCTAGATTAATTCAAAGATTACAGTCTGATTAATTTAGATAAAAAAATATATATCTATCCCCATACAGTATATACAATTTTATTTTATTCAAATTTGTAGTCCTGGTTTAGTTTGAAATGTTCTTTCTAGCCTTTTGGCACAGCTTTGGCAAGCTTACATAGAAAAATCGCTGCTAAAGAAAAACATTTTTTAAATAAATCTTTTACAATAACTTTCTTTTTTCATAAACTGTTACATTGTAAAGTCATCCAAACATCATAATGTGACATGCTGTGCAAATACATAAACTATTACATATAATCTATTGGTGTCACTATGTCCACCATTCATTGGAAGAAGTGAATAAACAGCAATAAACATCCCAAATTAAAGAATGCTTGAGACAAAACAGGCCAAGGATGATTAATGTTCAGAGGTATTTAGATACTGTATGTTGCAGAGCCATCCATCCAACCAAACATCCACTCACCAATCTAATAATTTATCTATTGAAAGCTTTGTCATTCTTCTTATTGATCCTCCATTTCACTGTTCATTCTATCTATTGTTAGTTCTATCATTAGTTGTCTTTTTTTTTTCCGACACCAGCTCATTGGAAATACATGCTTCAACCTTTTTTTGTGATACTGCAGAAATGGACTTCAACGTACGCCTGCAGTTTCTAGGTAAAACGAACTCTATGATCAGGATGACTCCAACCAATTTTGTTGCTTTTCACACTAATGATATTTACAGTGACATAATCAATTTGTGTTGGGACAATTGGGAATGAATTGTGTGGGACCCTGCATTTGTTTACAGCGTACCACAAAACAACCTAACGATATCTACACTTTGTAATCAAATACGTTTGCTTCACTTATTTATCTCTATATGGACAACTTTCCTAGCATGGTGAGTTGGATCGTAGCTCATTTAAAGCAAAAAAAAAAGATAAAAGTAATGTAAAAGCTAATTTAAGATATTAAAGTAATGTAATATAAAGGTTAATCTATGTCTTTGCGCAGCACTTTTGGTCACACTTTATTTTGATGGTCCGTTTCTTGAATTTAATTTCCGTTGCATCTACATGCCAACTAATTCTCATTAGATTATAAGTACTTGCAAAGTTTCTTATACTCAGTTAAATGTCTGTTGAATGTCTATATCAACAGATATTAAGCAGAGAGTCTACTAATACTCAAATGGACCATCAAAATAAAGTGTTACTGCACTTTTCTCTTACGTTTGCTTTTGAATATACTGTAGGTTGAGTTTAGGAAATGGTTTAGGTCAGTGGTTCGCTGGTGATTTGTACAACAATCCCCACCTTCTCATGGACATGTAAAAAAAGGATGTGTGTCTGAAACTTTTCAGATACAACAATTCATAAAATATACAATGACCTTTGGTGGATTGGTCATCTGAAATGTGCAACAGAACGTATCCGGAGCAACTTTTTATTTTTTTTTACTTTCTCATAGATGCAGGCTAAGGCATGCATTTTTCTAACTTTCATTCAATGTCTTATTAGTTTATCTATCTCTCATTAGTTCTATTTTCCTTATTCTGTCATTTGTTAGTACTAACATTTGTTTTATGTTAGTTCAATTGCTCTATCTATCTATCTATCTATCTATCTATCTATCTATCTATCTATCTATCAAATTAGCAATAAGTGATTTCCAGCCAGTATTACGCCACTGAAACTTCAAGCTTCATTGTTTTTTCTCATTGTTTTCATGCTCATGCTGTGTGCAGCTCAAGTATGTGTTGGCTGACTTTACAGACTCTCCACTCAAGCATTAAAGTAAATGTGTTTTTTTTTTCTCCATTTCTCATGGGACTATGTTTTCAGCCAAAGCTGGTTCTTGCTTCGCTCCCTTGTTTATGTTGACAGTTTTGACACACTATCAGTAGTGTACATCCTAGATCTGTTACTATTTCCTTTTAAAGCATATAAGGGGGAAAAAAAATCTTCATATGAGGTGGCCATTCATGCAATGTTTGCAATTTCATTTAAAGAATTTTTATTATAGATTTTGGAAAATTATGCTCCATGCAAATGAATAAAAACTAGTGATGGGTCGTTCTTGAACGATTTGTTCATTTTGAGTCCTCTCAGGGAGTGATTCGTTCATCCGTGCGTGTGCACATTTGTGCAGGTGGTATCGTTCATTTTTCAAGTTTTTTGAGTCATTCATCACAGCAGAAACCAATCATTTGCATTTAGAGCTGGAAACAGATTTGATCCGTTTATCTCTCGAGTCCTCTATCGGGTTTGAGTCATTCGTCTTTCTTACTTGTTTTCACACTACACCAGAATTGGGTGTAGAAAAAAGTAAATGGTTCTGAATCCTCTTTAGAGACGAGTGCATCATAATCATTAATAATAATAATAATAATAATAATAATAATACTGTAATATTATTATTATTATTATTATTATTAGTATTATTATTATTATGTGCATTTCTGATCTTAAACTGTAGCTCCACTGTACACTGCAAAGAAAACCTCAGTCAGTAATACTTATGTAAAACTAAATTTTTGTTGCATCATGGATCATATTTTACATGGATCATATTTTACATAGATCAGAATTATCATAAAATCATCAAACAATGTGTACCTAAAAAGTATTTTCTTATAAATAATTTAGATTTGAAAAAGATTTGATCCGTTAATTTCTTGAGTCCTCTCTCTGAGTCGTTTAACACGTGAATGACAGAAGCCAATCGTATGCATTTAGAGCCGGAAAGAGATTTGATCCGTTCAATTCTCAAGTTCTCGGTCTGAGTTGTTCATCACGTGAAAGACAGAAGCTAATCGTATGCATTTAGAACCGGAAAGAAATTTGATCCGTTCAGTTCTCGAGTCCTTGGTCTGAGTCGTTCAACACGTGAAAGACAGAAGTCAAACGTATGCATTTAGAGCCGGAAAAAGATTTGATCCGTTCATTTCTCGAGTCCTCGGTCTGAGTCGTTCAACACGTTAAAGACAAAAGCCAATCGTATGCATTTAGAGCCGGAAAAAGATTTGATCCATTCATTTTTCGAGTCCTCGGTCTGAGTCGTTCAACACGTGAAAGACAGAAGCCAATCGTATGCATTTAGAGCCGGAAAAAGATTTGATCCGTTAATTTCTCGAGTCCTTGGGTTTGAGTGATTTCTCTTTACATTCTGTTCACATGATGAATGAACCAGAAGACTCGAAAGGTGAACTAATCATGGCTTCTTTCGGCTCAGACTGTATACATTGGTTGAGATTCTATGTGACTGTCAGTGTAACATGAACGAACCACTGAAATTTGAAGACATGAAGAGGTGAGCTGAGCAAAGAGACAAATATATCTTCATAGACAAAAGATGACAATAAGATGACAATAATAAACAATGAATTATTATTTTCTCCCTCTTATAGCATTCTATTTATGACTTGTTTGTAGTGTGATCAACGTTGGGATAGTGGTAGATGTGTTTGGAAGCAATTCGTAACATTTGAATAATATTTTGGCAAATTGAACGAAATTACTCGAAAAAAAGATTTGTTCATCTCGATGAACGAGACTCAAAGATTCGAGTCAGTAAAATGATCCGAACTTCCCATCACTAATAAAAACATCCAGCTGAGGTTTAAATCTGAAGTGAGCCATGTATAACTCTAAAAACTCTAAAAACTATAAAAAAAGAGTCGTTGAATTATTCTCCACACAATCAACAAATTTATTTTAAAAAATGTTAAAATAAGGTGATTTAAATAAAAAAAATAAGGAACATCCTGTATCTGTTTCTTCACTCTTATTTATTCTTTTTAATGTATTATAGAAGTATCAGATCAGGTTTTGGTATCGGCAGATACTTAAAATCAAATGACTCGGACACAAGGGCAAAAAGAAAAACCTGAGCAGGATATCCCTAGCAAATATGTATTTAATAGTGTGTTTTGTTCGCTCCGTACGGTTTGTACTGTATTTATCTGGTTAACCAGCTATGAAGCAATTAAAGCTAGAAAAAATTTGCAACATGACGCAATGTTTCTGCATTAAAAATATGTTACTCATGCATGGTTCGGAGCTCACAATCCTATGGCATCTGTCATTGTTAGGCCAACATCAGCAGCACTGCTTTTGCTTTTATTTCAATGGTTTGAGCCACGTCAAATAAAATACAACAATTAAGATAGTTCAACTTTTGTGTTGATTAAAACTAAATATATTTTGTTGTTGTTGTTGTGGTTGTTATTATTTGCAGCAATAATTAGAAATATAGCAACATACTGGTGTATAACTGCATTGGGCTGACACATATTCGCTATACTTTGGCTGCTTATATTTTAACGATGTCTTGATAAGCCATGATGGGCATTTGGTTTCTTACTCCTGCTGTATGCAGTAGACCAATGACAACAGACTGGGTCATCGGACTGTAGGGATAATTTACAGTTTGAACACAAAGAATGACCAGTCTGTGAGATGAAGAAGAGCTGGAGATACAATTTACTGAAGATATTTGGCAGTTTCATCAGCAGAAGCCAGCTTCAACACTCGGAATGAGTTCCTAGGCCGCTCTGCTTACAATAATAAGTTAACAGCAACTATATGCTTACATAACATCATTAACTGCATTATACATATAGGTGTTTTAATCTGATTAGTTAAAGCACAGAAATTTTCACATCGGGGCGTGCGTACAACTCGGAACGTACAATGAACGATATCTCAATTTCTCAAGCATACAAACGTTAGACATCCACTAGACTGTTTAGAGCCGACCCCAGACCTGTGAAAGGATCTACAATTGAATATAACACACACACACACACACACACACAAACACACACACTAAAAGTACAATCTGTTTCTTACCCAAGGTTGAGTGTACTTTCAGCCATTTTTATTAAATTTTATCAAATGTATAATCTGCATTCAGGCTGCTATATTCTCACCACACAAATCTATCTTGAATAAAAAGGAAAATCACTTTAAGCATAATTAACACATAATAATAATATTAAAATCAGTTTAGACAATATTAACACATAGCTATACGATTAAGTTTTAAGCTGCGGTCACGCTAGAGTTTGAGCAAAATTCTGTCGTACGGCGCTGCGAAAAAGGGCGGGATTAAACAAGATGATTAGAAATTAAAAAGCGAGCGATTGGTCCATATATATTTTTTTATTTCTGTCCAGAGAGATCATGATTTGATCCTCGATTGGTCTCACACAGTCAAGTGATGCGATTTCGCAGGTCAGAGTTTACCAAGCGTGCAATGCAGCGAACTGTGAAACTTGTCGCACGTGCTTGCATTTCCGGTCTGACACATTCGCATGCGTATGAATGGAAATCTATGGGGAGAAAGGTCCAAAGTTGACCGCAGCTTTACTCGAGGTCTCCATGACCTCAGACCTGGTTTGGTGGCTTCTGAAAATGCACTGAACATTCTTATTTTAAGTGTTTTTATTCATTAGTCAAAATCATTTCAAGATTAAATACTGATTCTAATAATTATACTAATAAAGCAATGAGAAAAAGGATAATGAGAAAAGGATATTGGTTAATCTTTGCTGGGATTCGGATCAGAAATCTGAATCCATCAGGACCACACAAAGCAAAGGTTAGGACATATTAATCACTAAACAAATCATATGGGATTCAATGGGAAAGTTTGGTAAAAAAAAAATGCATATTCTAAGACAATGATATTGTATTTTTTTTTTTTACTTGCATATCAGCCTGTTGTTTACTCGTGGTAAATGATTCGTTGGATTTACTATTTTTTAAAGGGGTGGTCCTGGATGTGCCTGCCTGAACATCTTAACAAAACAATAAACATTCACACTTTTTTATTACAATTAGCTCAGGGACACATTTTACACTCCAAGCTGAACTAGCTGAACCACATCGTATGATTTTATGGAAGTGAAGTAGCTCCACACATAACTTGCTTGCGGTCACCCATATCCAATGACAGCGCGACTGAACGACATGTGCCAGCGGACTAAGTGGCTAGCTAGCGTGCTCTGCAGTTGTACAGTGCCATATTACACACATGACTTGACAGGCAAGCAGCGGAAGCACTCAACGCTATCAGGGGAAACAGAAAGGTAAGAAAATAGGTAAGGCTCTTGTGAGAGCCGAAGCTCATATTGACTCCTGTGGGAACCATAAGTTTATGATGTTAAGGTGGAGGTGTCACTTCTGGAAACTTAGGGACAGGCGTTGGGTTGGGGTCCGCTTCTGGAGCCAATGACCAGATTTCTAGAAAGAAAAACATGTCAGTTATTTGGTTTGCAACATGGCACATGTTCAGCATACATAAATGTTTTTATTTTATTTATTTATTTATTTATATATTTTTAATAGCAGGCACAATGCAAATGAAAGCTACATTGATCCAAGATGGCGCCGAGCATGGCCGCCGTGTTGCGAGCTCCCAGCGAACTTTGTTGTGTTTTGTATGTTTTACTTGTATTTTTGTTGTTTTTCGTGCTGGATGTACACACTCTTATTGCCTACGACAGACACACACTTCGAGAAATTGGCTCCCTCGTTGCACACCGAAAACCGACTTTGAGTTCTTCAACGACGCTCTGTTTACAAACACAACAACAGAGCCCTTTGTCTGGGCCACACAACCGAGGCGACGACGCAAACGCAGCCGGAAAAGAGGGAAGAGAGCCGGCGTCCTGGTCAGACTAAGACGCCGTGGATTTCGACCTCCGCTCCCCACCATTCTGCTGGCTAACGTTCAGTCACTGGACAACAAACTTTGCGAGCTACGGGCGCGCATTTCCTTCCAACGGGAAACAAGAAACTGCTGCATTATCTGTCTTACAGAAACCTGGCTATCTGCGGAGGTACCAGACACAGCTGCTGAACTTTCGGGGTTCTCCTTGCACCCCGCGGATAGAACGAAAGAACTCACAGGGAAAAGCAAAGGAGGAGGTGTTTGTTTCTTTATTAACAACTTATGGTGTGATGAGAGAAACATACACCCAGTTAGATCATTTTGTTCTCCTGATCTGGAATACCTTATGCTTCGGTGTCGACCATACTGGCTACCAAGGGAATTCACATCGGTCATTTTGACGGCTGTTTACATCCACCCTCAAGCCAACACAGAGCAGGCGCTCAGAGAACTGTATGGGAGCATAAACGAGCAGGAAACCGCACACCCGGAGGCAGCGTTTATTGTTACAGGGGACTTTAACAACGCCAATCTCAGGAAAATCGCTCCAAAATACTTTCAACATATCACCACAAACACGCGTGGCGATCATATTTTGGACCATTGCTACTCTCCGTTCCGGGATGCTTACAAATCCCTCCCCTGCCCACCATTTGGCAAATCAGATCACTCTTCTGTTCTGCTCTTGCCTGCTTACAGGCAGAAACTGAAACGGGAACCACCCACCCTCAGGACGTTTCAGAGCTGGTCAGACCAATCGGATTCCATACTTCAAGACTGTTTTGATGACGTTGACTGGGAGATGTTCCGGGCAGCTTCTGATGACGACATCGAAGTGTACTCAGAAACAGTTACGAGCTTCATCAGAAAGTGCATAGAAGACGTGGTCCCAACAAAAACTGTCCGTATCTACCCCAACCAAAAACCATGGATCAACGGCGAAGTTCGAACAGCCCTATCAGTGCGAACTTCCGCCTATAAATCCAGAAATGCTGAGGAACAAAAACAAGCAAACTACAACCTCAGAAAAACGATCAAAGCAGCAAAACGTCAATACAAAGACAAGATAGAGGGTCAATTTAACACCAATAACGCAAGGAGCATGTGGCAGGGACTTAATTACATCACGGACTTTAAAAGTAATAAATCCACCACTGTGAACATTGCCGCGTCTCTCCCGGACGAGCTCAACTCGTTCTATGCCCGCTTTGAAACCCAGGACAGCGCGCACACACAGCGCGCTCCCGCGGCCGATACAGAAACCGCCAGCACACTCACTGTTTCTGTAGCGGATGTAACGAGATCTTTCCGTCGCGTGAACATCCGAAAAGCTACGGGCCCAGATGGCATCCCTGGACGTGTACTTAAAGCATGCGCACACCAGCTAGCGGGGGTTTTCACGGACATCTTTAACCTCTCGCTCTCTCGGTCTGTGGTTCCCACATGCTTTAAGACAGCTACTATTGTGCCAATACCGAAATCAGCTAAAACCACATGCTTGAATGACTGGTGTCCAGTTGCACTGACACCCATCTTCAGCAAGTGCTTTGAGAAGCTGATTAAAAATCACATCTGCTCTGTACTGCCCGCTAACACTGACCCTCTGCAATTTGCATACAGAAACAACCGCTCCACTGATGATGCAATTGCTTTCACCTTGCACACTGCTCTGTCTCACCTGGAAAACAAAAACACATATGTGAGAATGCTGTTTGTGGACTACAGCTCAGCATTCAACACCATAGTGCCTGCCAAGCTGGTGATAAAGCTCCAGGCTCTGGGCCTACACAGCTCTCTGTGCAACTGGATCCTGGACTTCCTGTCAAGCAGACGCCAGGTGGTCAGAATGAACAACATCACCTCATCCACACTGACCCTCAACACTGGTGCTCCACAGGGCTGTGTTCTCAGCCCACTCCTGTACTCCCTGTACACACATGACTGTACATCCAAACACAGCTCCAACGTCATCGTTAAATTTGCTGATGACACAACGGTGGTGGGCCTAATCACAGATAATGATGAGACGGCCTACAGAGAGGAGGTGCACACTCTGACGCAGTGGTGTCAGGAAAACCACCTCTCACTCAACATCAGCAAAACCAAGGAGCTGGTGGTGGATTTCAGGAGAGAGAAGAATGAACACACTCCCATAACCATCAACGGGACACCAGTGGAGAGAGTCAGCACTTTCAAGTTTCTTGGAGTACACATCGCTGAGGATCTGACATGGACTGCTCACACAGACGCAGTGTTAAGGAAGGCACAACAACGCCTCTTCTTCCTCAGGCGCCTCAGGAGGTTTGGAATGAGCCCCCACATCCTTTGCTCGTTCTACACCTGCACTGTGGAGAGCATCCTCACTGGCTGCATCACCACCTGGTACGGGAACAGCACCAGCAGCAATCGCAAAGGTCTACATAGGATTGTGCGAACTGCTGGACGTGTAGTAGGAGGTGAGCTTCCCTCCCTCCAGGACATCTACACCAGGAGGTGCATGAGAAAAGCCAAGAGAATCATCAGCGACTCCAGCCACCCAAGCCATAGACTTTTCTCTCTGCTACCCTCAGGCAGACGGTTCCGCAGCATTCGGTCACGCACCAGTCGACTGAAGGAAAGTTTCTTCCCTCAGACTATCAGGCTGATGAACACTTAACACACCCCACACAAACTCTCCCATACCCCACACCATAAAGATGTAGCATGCACTGCACTTTAACCAATCCATACTTAAACAATACTGCCTACAACTATGTGTACACCTATCCATCGTACGCATCACTGTCACATTGCCAAATTTACACTGTTTTGTTTCTTTTTTGTGAGTATGTTGTTGTATTTTGCACTGTCTGTATTTTACACTGTTGCTGTATTTGCACTGTCTGTATTTTGCACTGTCTGGAGCCAGCACCTAAGCTTTTCACTCATCATAGCACACGTGCTGCTGATGATGTGACAATAAAAGTGATTTGATTAATTGTTTTAGCTGATATCCATGTGAGGCATCTTAATGAGGGTATGGGCAACAGTGAATGGAATCGCCTTTTGTTAATGCATGGTATGATAGCTTCGTAGACGCAATGCAAGGATGGTAGAGGTGGGCATTTATCCCCCTACAAGAGGGCAGATGAATAAAAAACTGAAGATATGGGGCGTGGCTTGTTGGTGGTCCTGGAAGTACTTCTTGGAGACTGAATAGGTGAAGTAATAGTGAAGTGGAGTTTAAACCCTTGAGTGATATAGAAAGCTGTTTAAAATGCAAATATATCTATAACGGAGTCGATGGATGAAACGTTACTCTATTCATTAGGAATGTCCTCCTCCCCTTCATAGCAGTCGAGCAGGAAGTCTGTTTCTTTGCTGTTTTCCCATCCAACCGACTTCCTATTATGAATTCACATGACACATGTGTATGAACATAAGAGTCACTAGCATATTACGATTTGGACTTCTGCACTCAATGTGTTGAATGTTTTTTAATAGCTGGGTAAAAATCAATCAATTGCCAACATCAAACCCTGGACTTAATGTCACCATTAGTGTCACTTAATGTCACTTATGTCACCACAGTGTGAATGTTAGTTATAGGTTTTACTTTAATCCATGAATAAATAAAGTTCCGTTGGAAGTCAGAGTAGTTTGGATGATAACAATTCATCCCATTAATGTTTATCAACGTATGAATATGCTGTGGATCAATGTTTTGCGGATTGGATTGCCTGGACCTATGCAGACAAATTACTTCATGCTATTGGAATGATATGGATCTGTAGACAGGCGGGAGGCTTGAGAGGTGAGTTCCTTTTTGGACGTCATTCCACTCACGCTAGTCTTTCAAGACATGTTTAGTCTTTGTTGGAGAGTGGTTATTTTCTGTGAGGTTTCCCTTTGAAGTGTGCTATGTACATTACCGCAGGTGCACCGTTAGGAGAGCGGTGAGAGTTTGGCTTCATTGCAATGGCTTGAATCGCCGGCGTCTTGAGAGTTTAGGCAGAGTTTGTAGACTGTGATCTTGCTAGAGAATTGGGTTGAAGACCCAAGGATGCATTGTGTGAGGCACTTAAAGTGGAAGGTTTTAATGTTGCTGTTGAAGTTGTTGTAGAATTGTTGTTGGAGTTGTAGTAGGAGAGTAGTTGTTTTTTGAAGTAGTAGTATTTGTTGTTGTTGTTGCAGTAGCAGCAGCAGCTGATGCAAGCAAAGATAGTGATGATACGTAACCCAGGGTATTTGTAGTAGCTTAGGGATCGTCTGATTGGTGCATGGTGAATTTGGATGATGTGGGTCCAGCAGTTAGCAATCATAAGCACGTGATCCTCTCGAAATTAGTTTATAAATAAACTTCACTTATGATACTCTGGAACATAAAATAAAACTGTAAGCTCTTCTCTTTTTTTGTTGTGTCCTTTGGAAGCCCAAATACAGAAACAGAAGAAGCTCTGTGGAAATAGCAGCCTTTGGATGGCATTTTAGCTTTCTCTGCTATAACATTACATGCGTGTAACCGGAAACCCTTGTGATCTCACTAGCCCGGATGTCTTTTTTTGTAGTCCCTAAACTTTGTTCGCTGTAGGCTTTGCTAAGCTAACTCTGTAAAAGCCAATGTCTCCCTTCCCAGCTAGCAAATTTTATGTTTCTCAAATCCGGCCCACACCAAACACTTACATCCGGCCCACATACCGCATGGAATGATGGCACTTGGGCGGTCCACTCTTGTTTGCCAGATCTGGGCCACAATTAAGCCAAAGCAATATCAATATCAGCCAGAATTCAACCAAATGAACAGCAACTTAGCCTATTGTGGGCCACAGTTTGCTTTTATTCTTGCCCAGATCTGGCCTACACCAGACACATACATCAGGACCACATACTGAATGGAATGATTGTTCTAGGTTGGTCTGTTCCTGTTTGTCAGATCTGGGTCACGAATATGCCAAAGCAATACCACATATCAGCCAGAATGCATACATATCAGCCAGAGTTATGCCATATCTCATCTGGGCCACTATAAGCTAACAGTCACAGTAGCCAGAGTTTACTGTGCCGAATATTTGCCAAAAGTGGTCCACATATGTTTTAAGGTAACTGGGCCACATTTGTAATTTTTTCTCTGGGCCACTTTAGGCTCACAGCCGCACTAGCCAGAGCTTACTGTGCCATAAATTTGCCAAAAGTGGCCCACATATGTCTTAAGATAAATGGGCCAAATTTGCACCTACAGATGTGCCACTTTGGGTTTAGACCCAGATTACCCTTAAATGACTATGCCACTTTTTTGCCAACTGTGGCCCACATTTCTCTTCCATCATTTGGGCCAGATTTACCATTTTCCACATGGGCCACATTAGGTTCACATTCAGATTACATTTTGCCATAAGTGCCATATCTTTGCCTTAAATGGCCCATATATGAATTGGAATCATTGGCACCCTTTTGCCATTGTACAGATGGGCCACTTCAGGCTCACATTAATTTTGTCTGGGCTGAAGGAAGACCACCAGTGCCACATAACTACTTAAAGTGGCCCACATTTGTATGCTATCTGGGTTTGCATTGAACTTTGAGCAGATTACATTCAGAAATGTTGTTTATGTTCACACAGCTACGTTACACATAAACTAAAATTAAAAATATGTAATTGTAGTGATCTCCTTTAAGGTACGTGCTTATGAACAATTTATATAGGCTGAATTTAAACATACAAATGAAATCAATTCAATTAATGTTCAATTTACTTTGTTTGTTTAAATTCAGCTTATATAAATTGTTTGCAACGATTTGCAATGAACCATTTCTCTTCTCAGTGTATGTCCTTTTTATAAAGCATAATAGGCACTCTTTATAGAGCATAGGTAAGAATGCATCTTCTCAGAGCATAGATGTCTGTTTTTAGGACTTGTAGCCAAAATTAGCTCCGTCCATCTACGTCAGATTTTTTCTCATTTCAGCTTTTAGAACTACTTAGATAGTTTGCTTCCTATTACAATAATGGCCACTCACACAATATTTGCCTTCGGTGACAATGCATCTTCTCAGAGCACAAATGTCTTTTCTTAGGACATGCATACAAACAAATTGTCGCACAAACATATTTTTTCATGAAAAGGAGTTCTATGAAAAGAAAGCAGAGAACGGCCATGCTCTACGTTAACAAGCGTTTCATCTCAAGCACTTTCTGAATGGAAATTGTTTGTCAGCGTAAATGTAATAACAGCACTTTTCCCATAGAAAAAAGGATGAAAGAAAGAAAAATGCTATTTTTTTTCCCTGTGATTACACAAGCAAGGATGACTGAAGCAAGCACCAGCATGCCCGTGAATGTAACTGCAGTTTCTCTGACTCGAGCGCGAGGAACTTTAACCTCGTCTTTTCAGCAGAGTTTCGGAGCATCATGGGTCTTGCTCACATTGAGTGATTTGTTGAAGGTTACATCTGGCGGTTCCACCTGAGCAGCAGCTCCTCTGACACTGTTGCCGCTCACGCATATGGAGGACTGCAGATTCCGAGTGTATTGTGCAGAGGAACAAAGTTAAATCTGTATTGCCGTGCGCCGATGGGCCCTGACAGCTGGCGTGTTAATGATTTAAATGGTTTGTCACATCGCGTTAAACTGGCAATGACTTTTTCATTAGAGCAAAGTGAAGTGAGACAACAAAACTATAAATGTGTAATTGTTGTGAAGCTAAATTGTTCTCTGTTAACTTTATAATGGAGGCTCTGATATGTTATTCTTTCCACAGCA
This sequence comes from Danio tinwini, assembly GCA_903798205.1. NCBI lineage: Eukaryota > Metazoa > Chordata > Actinopteri > Cypriniformes > Danionidae > Danio > Danio tinwini. The sequence goes on along the minus strand of CAIGQZ010027068.1, from coordinate 7,903,915 downwards.
GAATAGCTTTTCATTGTATTTAAATGGTGCCAATTGTTTAAGTATAATTGTATAAAAGTAATTATTTAATCACGAATAAACTGGAGTGATAGGCATAATTTATGTGAATTTAATTTGTTGCGAGTGTAAACTTTTTAATAATAATTTGTCTAAAACAGACAAGAACATTTAGATCTCTTAAGCTGATGTATTTAACTTCTTTTTGCTTTATTTTGGTTTATTTTTTCACTAGTTTGTTGTTAAGAAATATCTATCTATCTATCTATCTATCTATCTATCTATCTATCTATCTATCATCCATCCATCCATCCATCCATCCATCCATCCATCCATCCATCCATCTATCTATCTACACTACCTGACAAAAGTCTTGTCGTTGATCCTAGTTGTAAGACATTTGTGCTGCACATTACATTACAAACCACAGGAGAGGGCAAATTCTTTAGCAGGATAGTTCTCCTTCTCATACTTCAGCCTCCACATCAAAGATTCTGAAAGCATAGAAGGTTAAGGTACTCCAGGATTGGCCAGCCCAGTCAGCCCAGTCACCAGAATGAAGATTATTGAGCATGTCTGGGGTAAGATGAAGGAGAAGGCATTAAAGATAAATTCCAAAGAATCTTGATGAACTCTGGGAGTCCTGCAAGAATGCTTTCTTTGTCATTCCAGATGACTTTATTAATAAGTTATTTGAGGCCATACTCACACTATGTACAGTTGCCTTGAACCGGGCCAAAGCACGCTTGTCCCCCCTCCCGTCTCACCCAACAGCCCGCACTCACATTAGATTCGGGCCTGAGTGCGCTTACGCTCATAAACAGTCCTCATGCTGCAGGAATTAGGAAGTTTGCTGAAGGCACAGCTGACGTGCAGTGAGGGATTTGCATCTTTAATAATCTATGACAGTTTGCGTTCATTGAACAGTACGAATGATTAATTAATTAATTCACATGAAACAGTCCCTTAAAAGTCACGTCTCGCTTTCAGTTTCGGGCTTTGGCATGCTTGCACTCACACTGTAAACGTACCCTGCCTGAGCCCAAGTGAACCGCACTCAGGCCCACCTTTTCCAACCGGGCCAGGGCCGCCCAAGTGAACCATGCCTGAGCCTGATTCAGAGCACTCACACTTCTCAAACGATCCGGGAAACGGGCCTGGGCATGGTTCGGATAGCATAGTGTGAGTAAGCTCTGGGTCATTGCAGAGATGTATGGATGCAGTCGTCCAAGCTCATGGGAGTCATACACAATATTAATTATTTTATAGTGCATCATGACTTTATATTTTATACTGTACATTATTTCTGTTAAGTGACGAGACTTTTGTCTAAGCAAAGTCAGACCTTACTGTACTAATTAAATAAATAAAAATCAGAGCATGATCGTATTTTATTTTGGTAAAATAAGCATAATCTAGAGGCCTTTGCTTTTCATATAAGCCACTTCTGAGACAAAATGATCAACAAGAAGTCAAGTTATTATCTGTTGTCCCTAAAACTTAGATAGTCTAAAGACTTTTGTCAAGTAATGTATATATCTATAGACATTTTCAAAACTATACATAAACATATTTTATTAAAAGACTGTTGCAGTGTAATATGTTAATAAAAATGACAATTTACACTAATCTTTCATATTAAAGAAAAAAAAAAACTTGAAAATTACATTTACATTTTTGGATGAACTATATCCCTTTAAAAACAGCACATGTACTGACCTTATTTTTCAATGCGAAAGTGCGCTCCTTTTTGTTTTAGAACTTTCCAATGGGAGAAATGACTAGGAATAATAAACCTTAGAAAACAGTCAACACACTTGCTCTCAAACAAGTGTGTTCATGACTATACATACATAAGTAGAACAATATAATGAGAAAATATCAGTTTGCAAGCAGCAGAACAAGCTGTTTTTAACATCTAAACATCAATGGAAGCGAATGAGACCAGAAGTCTGAAGCTAAAAAGATTCAAATGGCTGTGAATCGCAAATGTATTCCTAAATTTTTATTATCACAGTCAATATGTTTTATCAGCTAAAGGTTGGGAGGAAATGTTTTAGGAAGGACCACCTGCCTTCACTTTTTTCAAGTTAGCATGTTAGACCGTATCCTAATTACACTTTCATTAACACATTTAGACAGCAGACACTTTTTCACCTTTACCAATTGAAAAGTTGAAACCGGCGTCAGCTATTTTAATTGCTGCACCCGGAGATCCAGCGCACGTTGAGAGAGTTAGTTATTTCCTGTTTAATCAGTCTGGCGAAGAAGAAAGTCGACTAGCAGGTTTACGAGGAGCAGCTCATTAGAGGTAAAACGCACTATTCTACAGAGTGGAATTAAATCACTTGAAATGATCCGTGCTGTGTTAATTGTCCATGATGATTCTTGATTAACTCCTTATGTATGTACCATTAGGACAATCACGATAGGGGATTAACCTTTCTTGCTTAGTTTATTATCAGCAACAAAAAGATGACGATAAAACCCACTTTGAATAATAACGAGATTCGTCTTTGCTTAAACAAATTAGGATTTAACAGTAGTGTGTGGTATACTTTTTTTCGTCTATTCAGAAACGTTTTAATTCCTCAAAATCTTCCATTGTTCAGTTGTCATATTACTGCAGCACATATTACTCAGTGTGGCAAATCAACAACTTACAGATGACTGTAGATGGCTTTTGTTTGGTATAATTTACCCTGGCTCACTGTAAAAAAAAAAATGTCCACAAATATTTTTTTATTTCTAAAACATGTACAATTTATGACAGTTTTTGGTTCTTCAACATTTTGCCTCATGGTTGCCATCACAGTTTGAAATGTGTAATTGTGCATTGCTGAATGTGTAATGCAATGTACATTTTTACAATGTAAATACTGAACATTTTCACAGGAGAATTTTGATCTGAATGTCGTATTTATTCAATTTAATTCAATTCAAGTTTATTTGTATAGCGCATTTCACACTAGTTGTTGTTTCAAATCAGCTTTACAAAAAGGGCACATTATTGAATTACAATAAAAATCTGAAAAAATATTAGTTACCATGACTTTATTTAACTAGTAACTAATAGCTTACAGGTTATTTACAATTATTTACAATTTTTCAATTGAAATTTTGTTATGCAACACAAAAGCTTCAAGTTTCAAGCTCCACATTATACTGCGATTCACGCGAATAAGGCCGCGTGAGTTGATCGTTTTGCACGTTTGATGAGCTGGGTGCACCTCCGAAAGGATCTAGTGGACTCAGACACGGCGCAGAACAAATATACGCCATTTTTCAGCTTTCCTAAAGCACATAAACACAGCTATTCTCTCAGTAAAATACATTTTAGCCATTTAGCAACGAAGCTAAAGTCACTGGACAGACAGAAGCCCCACCCATGATGTAAATCCACGTCTATTGTGAATTTGACGCACGAATGAAGCGAGTAAACTTAAAATGTTCACACGTCTATTTAAGCGAGAATAGCCTGATTTATTCGCACATGCTGCATCTGGTGTGAACACAACATTACAGTTAACCACTGAAGTCTTATGGGATGTTTTGACAATATTTTTGGTTCCTTTTGTGGACTTTGAACTTTGTTTCTGTCTATGGAGGATGAGAGAGGTCTCGGATTTCATCTAAAATATGTTAAATTGTGTTCTGAAGACCAATGGAGGTCTCAGGGGAACGACACAAGGGTGGTAATACCTGAACATAACTAAATGTATTTATTAATTAATTAATTAATTAATTTATTTATTTATACATGTCTTGGAATTTTATGCTGATGTTGGTATGTAGATTTTTTTTTCTATACTTTTCTCAGCTTAGAAATGAGACCCAGAGCAACAGACAATCACTTACTGTTATGATGCAAGTTGTTTTTAGACCTTTAAAAGTCTAAAAGATGTTGTGACATGTTGTGACATTTTGTAGAATTGCATAAAACATTGATTTTGTTGACGTTCATTTTAAGGGGTAAATGAATGAAACAAGAATGAAAAAAAAAAACAAGAATGTGTTTATGTATGAAGGAGAGGACAGGGAAAATTTTGCCCAAAGCTTGTTTATCAGCGGTGTACAAAATAAAACCACATATCAACACCTTCTCGAGAAGCAACACACTGTCACAAAGTGTGAAAACACACACAAACATTGTAAGTTTTAAAATCAAGTTAAAAATATGACAACACAGAAATGGGAAGAGGCTGAGTTTGTATTTTAATGTGCAAGGCAACCCAGGTATTTGTCAAGCAACATGTTTATTCAGACTTGCTGATCAGAATGAGACTTCTTCAGGATTTGAGGTCACTCGGCTGATTTCCATTCTGCAAATATGCAGATAACAGAAAACTTCCCAGAACTTTGAAGGTTTTGGCAAGGTTCTTTCAATGTTTTGAATGAAAAAATATTCCTGTAAGCTTAATAGGATCTTAGCTCAATGTTATCTGGACTTTTTTAACATTCTCAAAAGAGTAACATATAAATTATCAATGTATGTTCATATTCTTTTTTTTGTTCTCAAACATCTGGACAGTTGGACTTTTGTCTAGTATTTGTGAACCTACAATTCTGATATTATTTGTCATGATTAGAAAAGAATTTGATTAAAAAAAAAGATCTACTGAAAAGTACTAATACTTGCCAAAAAATGTAATGCAAGTAGAGTAAAAGTGTCTAAGTATTATTTAAAGCATGGAAAAAGCACACAAAAAGTACTCATAAGCAGTCAGTATTGTGATTTTAATAAGATTATAATAAGCTGACAACAAGAGCAAGTTGATGCATTTACATGCAGAATAAAAAAAAA
>CAIGQZ010027068.1:7872866-7884114 GCA_903798205.1 Danio tinwini | reverse complement strand
TCCCTTTTGAACTCTACCCCCCACTGACTTTTTGCCCCCCTAATACAACCCCCACTCTCCTCATAACTCAGACTCCTCATAATCACCTCATAATCACTGCACTACTTAACATTTGCACATTTAAAAATTGCACATATTCATTGCACTGATTCACTTATTTGAACTGTACATACCCACTGCACGTACATTTGTAAAGTATGTACACACCCACTGTACATATACATTTATTATTATGTTAATCTATCTGCACACTTCTGATTATTAATAGCAACCTGTACATTTATCCATCTATTGTAAATCTCTGTTCATAGCTAACACAACCTGTATATAATGTTGATAGTACATCCATTTGTAAATATCACCATAGTTTTTCTATAACTGCACTTTATAACTTATATCTGTATCCTGCACTTGCTGCTATTGCACTCCTGGTTAGACCTAAACTGCATTTTGTTTCCTTGTACTTGTACATGTGTAATGACAATAAAGTTGAATCTAATCTAATCTAATCTAATATATATGTGGTTAAAAGAATATCAACAATATATCAAATTAAATAAAGTCTTATTAACCGATGTGCCTCAAATTTAAAATGTTTGGGCTTTATTGTTATAATTTATGGTATCAGTAATGTATGTTTCAGTATTTGAAAGATAGAGACAGTTTGGAGATTTCTGTTTTAGGATTTGCAAGTTATAGTATATGTTTGGCTAAAACAATTTTTGTTTCATTCTCTGCAAACAAATTTTGAGCATAGGGCTGGGCTGATAAATTATATTATATTGAATGGTGATACAATTTGTGTCAATAACAATGAGCTCTGGACTTTTTCTATACTCACCTTAGAGCCAATCTCACAGCAGAAATGTGCAATAATGGGAATCTAAGGCCAAAAATGTTATCCCTTTAAAGGACCCTTTAATTTGTGTGGCTTCAGCTGGGTTACTCTTTTAAATATGGAAGCATTAACAACTTATATTGAATATATTGTTATATGGAAAATAATTATTGAGACTGCATTTTGCCATATCGCCCAGCCCTAACTAAGCATCTGGGTACAATGTGTTAATGAATGAATCAAAACATGACAAAAACATGAAGCATGCAAAAAAGTCAGATTTTCTTGTAATGGACAGATTCACGGGTAATTTTTGATGGCTCCTTTATTTTCAAAAAAAAAAAAAAAGCTTGGTTTATCTATTTACAACTTGTGCAAAAACATTTAAAGGTTTCAAGGACTTTACATTGTAAGTTCATTTGAAGGCACATACATGGGACGACAACAACAGTATAGTAGTGGAAACAAAGAAAACAAACTAAATGTACGTAGCAATCAAAAGTTACTTTGGTTCCCGATAGATTCTACTTGCAAAAACCAAGAATGCAGACCAAACAAATCACCATATCTTTAACATAAGATTGTTTCGAAAGTAGCAGAATCACTCCCCATTATAATGAAGAAATAAAAGACCCAAAATGCTTATAAAACAAACACACACACACAAAGAACTTTATGGTTGTTGCTCAACCTGTCATGGCTTTCTGGTTGCCATTATTAAAAGTCATTCTGTAATTGATTCACTCACAAATCAGCTATATTTAGCTTAATCCTAATGTAAAAGCACTGTCAACCAATGTGCCAACATTGTGTTAGTGCAGTGGTTCCCAATTACAATTCTTGGTAGCCCCCACACTGCACATTTTGTAGATGTTCCATACACTGTAATACAATTGTGGGTTTCATGCAATTGATTTGTGTTAGAGCAACATGAAGAAAGTATGTTAACATTAGTTTTAGTAAAATTTAAGTGGATTGAACATAAAACATTTAAGTTGCTTCCCCCCCAAAAAAAACAAAAACAAAAAAAAAAAACAACTCAAACTAAATGTTGTCAATAACAATGATAAGCTCACCTTAGAAGCAATCACACAGCAGAAATGTGCAATAATGGGAATCTAAGACCAAAAATATGTTATGCCTTTAAAGGACCCTCTAATTTTAGTGGTTACTCTTTTAAATATGGAAGCATTAACAACTTATATTAAATATATTGTTATCATTCAATATGGAAAATAATTTTTGAGATTGCATTTTTGCCATATCGCCCAGCCCTAATTAAGCATCTATGGGCACAATGTGTTAATGAATGGATCGAATGGTGGATTGAACATAAAACATTTAAGTTGACCCCCCAAAAAAACTCAAGAATTGTATTGTTTCAGCTTATAATAAATAACTTTAGCGTATTTAACACATCTTATTCAGATCAACGTGTTAACAGAGAGAAAGACATGAACTGATCCTTCTGCGTCAAATAAGAGAGACCCAATGACTAGAATTGGGAACCACTGCATTAGTATATATATTGACCAAACGCCATAAATGAAAACTTACAAAGCACAGCGAAAAATGTATCACTTTAAATCAAAAATAAAAGAATGCATGGGACACACAAGGATCACAGATGAATTCAGCCACATTTGTGGTAGTGCTTTGTTCAGACTGACCTCACAGTCATTTAGAGTAATTATTCCAAACCAAATCAATGTGCTTTTTCAAGAGACCGATTGACTGTTGGGTTGGATTACGGACGCAAGGCATTGCTCACAGTCCCTATTGTGTAATACATCCATTCAGCTACAGGGCCACTACTGTGATTTCCAACTCGTCCATAGAAAATAAAGAACAATGTACGCCACACGAGTGAAGCAATGAGTCACTCTGAATCATAGCACGCCATTCTTGTCTGTAAGATAGACCTTGGCTTGTTAGCAATGTCATGTACGGATGTCTGTCAGGATGCTTTTTGCAATTGCCCTTCAAAATGTGTGCTTCCCATTCAGTCCTGCCTTCAAAACGTGTGACTTTCCGCTGTAATCCACAAAATGAATGTCAAATGAACCACATTAAGACATACTGCTGGGTTACGGTAAGGCAATAGATAAAAACCGTTAGTGTTTAGGATGAAACATTTCTGGTTTTGGTAGTGACCCAGCAAAAACCCTCCACACTAGCTTCGAGGACTACGGGTGATTTACTGGATAGTGGCACAAATAAGTTCTTCTGCTCAGCCCGCTATTAGTTTTCTCAATGTGAAATTATGTCAGAGAGAGGCTTGGGATAGATTTATCTCACTAACGGGTTAACTTTGCAGCGATTAAGTTGGGTCCACGCCACCGCAACCGCCTCCTCTCGGGGAACCTGAGCCTGACAACCGCACCGGACTTGTGTGGAGGAAGTCTGTTAAAAAGAGTTACTGGTGGCCACAGGATTTGAAATGAATTGTTAATGGTGTACACATCAGTTAAAACCCTTCAGATGAGAAATGGAACACAGGGATGTTCCAGGAAAGTAGGGATGTACGGTCGAAGTAGCCTGCTGGGATGCTAAGGAGATATACTTTCAAGACCATAGAAGTGCAGTAGCCCTTTTTTATTTACTTTTAGAGAGCATTTTGTTTGTGCCACAGAGATAAACCTTGGTTGGTAGTTAACCTGTGCAAGCTCCAACTGTTAGTCTGTTTGATTGTGAGTAGGCTAATTCTAAAGCAATCTGAATGTAAACAAGTATCCAGCAATCTAGTCTGAACCTTAGGTTACGTTTACATGACAAAGATGTTGCCAAAAAACAAGATGTCCTGTATGCAGTCTGTATCATGATGACGTAGTGGACCTGGTCCAATATGTAGTGGACCTTGTAACGTCCAATAATGAAACACCCATGCTACTGTGACGGTTGGATTTAAGGTTGGGGAAGGTGTAGACAATCATCCATTACGTAGTGGACCTGGTCCAGTACATCATTAAGTTTTACCCTTGGGTTTTGAAAAAAGTTTCACATCTACATTTTTAAAATGATCCATGTTTTTTCTGTGAAAATGGGCAAAAATGCTGTATTACGTATGCCAGGTGCTGTTACCTTGTTAAACAGCACCTGTAGGGAAGTGACTACTTGCTTCCTACAGCTCATGATCTATGCTTCTATCCAAAGATGTGCAAAACTGGAATTTGGCATAAAACATTTGCAGATAAAGCAGTGTTTCCATCCAATGAGTCAAAGAACAAAATTGTCAACTCCTGATAAACTGCTGCCAAATATCAAAAAGAAAAAGTAGAATTTGAGTGGTAAAAGAAACCACTGTGGACCTCTTATATATTACCTGCACCCAGGCCCGTAGCCGGGGGGGGGGGGGGGGGGGGGGTTAGGGTGGTTTGAAAGACCCACCCCTCTTCTGACAAAGTCCAGAATTTGGCCTATATATGACCTCATTGTCCCATTTTTGACAGTATGCCATCATAAATTGTGAAAAAAACCAATAGAAGATTTTAAAAATAATAGCTAATAAAATAACCTTTTAAATTAACATTTTAATAATATTTAAATGGACAAAATCTGACTGAGGAAAAGAGCTGGCCAGTTTGTTATTTGCCTAAACTAGCTTTAACTGTATTTTTGTTTCTTTGTTTTTTTATGATGGATGATAATAAATAAGTATTTTTTTCATATTTCTAAAATTCTAAGTTCATTAAATTATACATAAAACTGTAATGACTTAGTTTAAATGTACGTTTGAAGATAAACAATTTTTTTTTTAAACAAAAATAGTATGGTAAGCACTTTCACAAAAATGTAGGAAGCATTTTTGTTGCATCAAAAAGTATGGTACGATAACCTTCCGACAAGCTAATCCAGAACAAATTAGTGCTTAAAATGTCACTAACAGTATTTGAACCTCACAATTTGAGGCTAATAACTGATACATTTTTTGATGAACATATTATAATTTACTAGGTAATAGTTTCCATCATAGTTTATGCACTTTTTGTCTGATAAAAAGTTTACCCTACTCAATTGTTTATCCTACTCAAAAGTTTTTTTTTTATGCAAATCTTTTGCATGTTGGCATTTCCATCAAGCATTTTTTTTATAATATTGCAAAATGCACACAAAAACAGTGGATGGAAACATAGCATGTATAGTTTGCCATGTGTATCACTTTAGGTTGTAATGTGAAGCCACACTTTGCTAATAAAGCATTAGGGAACAATACACTCTCACTCAATACTCTGTCACTGAGGCAGTACCTTATCAAAAGATATTATCCAAAGTGTCAATAATGGTACCCCAAGGGTACTTTTTAGTTTTAATTTGATACTATTATGTACCTTTGAGGTACCACTGTGGACTCTGAGTACAAATATGTGTCTTTTGAAAGGTTTAGTGCAGTGACAGCTTCAGTACCTTTATTTCTGAGAGTGTAGAAACAAACAATACTACCACATATTCATTGTTGTGTATGTTTGTTTGCACTTTCCTTTAATTTACTCACTTCTAAACACATACTATGCATGATTGTGATGGCATCGCTTTCACACAGCAAACATTTTTTTTTGTTTTTAAAAGATGTCTAATAGATGTCCAAACATAGTCGTCTTGAATAAAACAAGGCAAAATTTGGGCTGTCAGTGAAAACCTAATAGATTTCTAAGAATAGGCCAAAACTAGACTAGTCATCAAATAAACAGAAATGAATCACTATACATTTAAAGTCTGTCTAATCTGTCTATTTAACGAGTAGTCTAGTTTTGGGCTCTTCTTAGACGTCTATTAGATTTTCACTGACATCCCAAGTTTAGCCTAGTTTTAGCCAAGCTGCCTACGTTTAGATGTCTGTTAGATGTCTATTAAACACAAAATTGTTTGCCGGGCAAAGACTTTCGCTTTCATGTGTTTACATGGTCAAGGCAACAGCAGCAAACTGCAAAACTTCCACTATGAAACAGTTTTCAATTCATGAGATTTCAGTTTTAAACTATGTTATAGTTTAAACAAACAGGAAAACATTTTAAAAAGTTTCCAGTTTTTGGCTAAAAACTTTGTTGTGTAAACGTTCCCTTAATGTCAAGATGAAGGGTTAACTCAGGCAATTAGGACCCCCATTAGAACTACAAACCCCCTCCCTAATCCAGAACCTTCTTGCCAAGTTAAAATAACCCCTGCCTTTTTTCCCCCTTTCCTGGACCAGGGATTATGCAGTGGGGGTTTGATCTCGGCTCTCAAAATGAAATCTTGTCAAAGCAAATGAAGTCTATGAGTAACAGCGCATGATAAATACTTCTCCACAGCAAGCCTGCATTCCAAACTTGGCTCTATCCTGGAATACTGGTGCACCATTAAAAAAATAGCCCTAATTGCAGTCATGCAGGGATCTGAAACTCTTTCAAAGACTGAATCCGGCATGTGCCAGTTCTTCTCTCTGAAAAGACGGCTTTTGTTTAAACGGCCATTCATCATCCCACCTGATGAGATGCATGATTACAAAGGGGTTTTGGTCAGTAAAGGAAAAGCTAAGACAATGATGTGGATGTCGCTGTAAAATGTCCCTGATCACATTTGTGTGATAAAACAGAAATATTCAGAGAGGAGAAGCTGTAGTCCATTTAAGTTGGCTTAATTTGTAAATCAGAGCATGTTCAGAAAGGGCAATTTGAGTATACAGAAGTGAATTACAGATTTTAGGTTTGAGATTTGCGTTGTTTTCTAATGTTCAATGATTAATAATTAGAACAAACATGAAGGAGCTTACAGAGCTCCCTCAGGATGTTAATAGTTTACCTCAGCGGTTTAGCTCTTACATTACCTCATTTTATGTTTGGGCTGCTAATTGCTTGAAAATAAGTCTCCAGCACAAAAGCTATTCCCATAAAAGTCAGGGATTTAACACACTAGAGTGTTTGTAGTCCATTTAAGCTGTTATCCTCTTGAATGGACTGACACAAACTGCCCCCTTGTGGGCAAAATGAAACATAAATATGCCCTGGAAAATGCTTGCACAGGAACCTTTCAGGCGATCTCCCTACCGCATTCACAGACCTCTCATAGTGGAACTGCAGGGCTTTGTAGAGTGGTCGCTTTTCCCTTCAAATGTGATTTCCACAAAAGCTCATTTCCTGAATGACTGCTCATGCTCTCTGCTGCATTAAGAAAGTGCACTTCAATTCCAAAAAAAAAAAAAAAAACACACACAAAAAAAAACTCAGCTCCTTTTTTCTACTGCAGCTTAATCAGCGGTGTTTTGGTTTCCTGACCACTGTGTTATCTTAACTACTGTTGTGTGAAGGGGTAGCTGTATTTCAGCAAAAAGGGCATATTTTGGTTGTGTGGTTAGCAACATCTTCAACTGGTTGAGAGACCAAACCTATGTCCTGCACTTGCAGCAGGTAGCCAACGTGCTTTGATTATACAAAACATCTGCGGCGTCCTTGAGCGAAGCCACTTTGAGCCTCACAAATTACAAAACCATTTCATATTTACTAAGAATAGAAAATATAGCAGAATTCCACATACTTGTCCACAGTATAAATTACCATGTTGACTGCACCTGGAAATATATATTTATATATTTATATGTATACGTGTATTGTACAGTATATTGAACTACATGTTCTTTGAACAAATGGTTGTAGCATCCATTAAAAAGCATCATGTGTGGAGGAAGTCCACACTGGGAACATTACTGCTCTTGCAGTAAGCTATGCTATTGTTACTAAGGTGACAGTCTCGGAGGCCAATTCCTCCATTAGGTGTGTAGATGGGCTGAATTCTGAAGTCCCCTTTTAAAAGCTGCTCATTGTTTAGCGACACTATCTGAAAGCTGGTTTCAGTCATTTCTAGGATGGAGTTATCCTTTTTGGTGCCGGCCTCACAGTAGTCATCTTTTCTTCTGCCACGATTGTATTTCCATTTGGACGACGGCGATCTGCTTTTCTTGTGCATGTGCCAGCAAAACAAGCTTAGAAGCGTCACTAAGACCACCAACACTGCCCCACCTATCACTCCAGCCAATAAAAGTGTGGAGGTGTTGTCTTGCTGAGCAGCCTGCTCCGATTCAGAGTATGTGGACGTGGATTTGGTCTTAGCCTCAGAACAGATAGTATCCTCACCCGGTCTGTAAGTGTTAAGAGTATCCAAAACATACACACAGATGCGGTAAATGGATCTAGGCTCCAAATTTGACAAACTAAGCCTCCGTTGGTATCCTGGGACTGTTCTTTCTCGAGTGATGTCACTCATCAAACTTTGGCCCATCTTAACCCAAGTCACCTTGTACGATGTCACAGTGAAGTAAGACTCCCAGCTCACATCAATGCAGGTAGAGTTAACAACATGGAAAGAGATTTTTAAGGGATCTTCATAGGGTGGGAGTGGACCAGGAGGAAAATGCGGCACTGGGGGTGTAGGGTTGGTAGAGGCTGGGTAAAAAGCAGTGGGTGAAATGGTGGTGATGTGGGTGGTTCTGGAGGTGGTTTTGGTGATGGTGCTGGTTCTGCGGGGTGGTAATGTAGATGGATATGTATGGGTTGGCCAGGGATGAAGAACAGTGCCTGCGGGGCAATCAATGGCATCTAAGGTGAGTTCTCGTATAACCATGCCACGTACCCTTTCTGGACTCTGGCACGTAAACCCACGGACATTTATCGCAGAAGGCAGAGACCTGAGCCATGCAATGACCCACTTAATGCTACAATCACAGCGCCAGAGGTTGTTTCTAGCATTAAGGATTCTCATACTTCTCAAGCCATCAAATACACCCGGTGGAAGAATCTGAAGCAGGTTGTTGGAGATATCTAGCTTTTCTAGTTTACTAAGTCCAGCAAAGGCTGTCACTTCAATAGTGTCTATCTGGTTTTCCTGTAGGTTGAGCTTGGTTAGGGATACGCTAGGGAGCAACGGTGGTGGAGCAGTGAGGGAGTTGCGTGCCAGGGACAATTCTTTGAGGTTGACCAAATCCTGGAAGGTACCAGGAGCAATGGCCTCATCCTCAAGCAAGTTTCCATCCAGTAACAGTCGCTGCAGGGTGGTGACATTCTGAAAGGCATCCTCGTCGATGTCTGCAATTCGATTCTCATCCAAACGCAGCTCCTTGAGATCTGCAGGTAATCCGATAGGGATACTGCTTAGGTGGTTTTTGGTGAGGAAAAGAAGTTTGAGACTGAGAGCCTCCCTGAAAGCCCCCTCCTCCACCCCTACAGTTGAGATGGAGTTGTCATCCAGATGGAGTTCCTCCAGCATGTGTAGCTGGGCAAGTGCTGCCCTGGAAATAGTCTGGATGTTGTTTTCCTGGAGATGCAACACTCGAACATTCTTCGGAAGGTTAAGGGGAAATTCATCCAGCTGATTCCCGTACAGGTAAACAGTTTCTACAGAGGCAACATTGTGTAGCTCCAATGGAAAGCCGGCATTGTTGATCTGATTGTTGTGGAGGAAGAGGGTCTTGTATCCCTCTTGCACCCCCAGAGGCACAGACGTCAGGCTCCTCTCATTACAGTAAACAAATGTTCTATCACAGCGGCACTCCTCGGGACAGGAGGAGACGGGGCTGAACTGCACATGCAAGCTCAACAGAACTGTCAACCAAAAGCGAAGAAATGAAGTCCAATCGTTATTCCAAAATCCAGTTTGAAACTCCATAATGGAAAAAAAGGGACAGGAAATGGCAAGGCAAAATCAAGGCAAGTGGTTGGAGGGAGTAAAATGGAAATGTAACAAATCCGACAAAATGTCCTTTAAAAGATTATTCTAATGTGCAGTTTGAAGATAAATGTAAGTATTCAAGCTGAGGAGTAATCCCTTGATACTTTTCTAGTCCTTCTCTAGAGAAGGTGGTCTCATTAGAGAACATAGGTTCTCTCACTTAAGCCATCCATTCCGAGGAGTCAGATCATTGCAGGACTGCTCTCATTCGGGCCCAAGCAGGGTGTGACTGAGATGGTGCTGAAGCACTGAGCCACATCGTCCACCTCCCAGCCTGCTGTCAAGTGCTGATGGGCCCCAGCCCAAGCTGTTTCCAGGAGACTTGACATTTGGTTCCAGAGACCTGTTCAAAATAGGGGAAAAAATTAGAATGCATGGTGTGGTTTCACAACACAATCACATTTGGCAAATAAATCCACATTCCTGATTTGTAAAGACATTGTGAAATAAAGCCGTCCAGAAAACTTAAAGGCATTGACAATCAATAACTCTCAAAAGCGTAACTTGAAATATGAAACACATTCCCACACCTCCTTAAAACTTGTAAAGGTGGAAAATTAATTAATAAAACATGTGAAAGGGGTACATGGTTTCATACTGTATAACGCTTGTGTTAATAGTCTAACCGAGTACTGTACATACTGCTTATGAAATATATCTACTATATAGCATCCTCATTATGCATTATTGAATATGTATTTGAGTGTAGCTTGAGAAAAAATCTAATAAAAACATAAATAATAATAATAATAAAACATTCTAAAATGTTGAGAGTGGGGGTGTCTTAAACGGTTTAGAGTGATAAATGCTGCCTGTCAAATTAAATGGTATTGGTTATAATTTAGCGTCTACCTGCAATACATGATCAATATTGCTTTATTTTATTTCTATTTTTTTAAGCTAGCTCAAGGTATTAGAACGGCATTCTACCGTTGAAATTGCATTACTCATATTTCTGAGTGACTCGAGTAAAGCTTAAAAATTAAAGTAAGCTGAACTAACATAGTTTTAATCAACATAAACGTCTGTGTTATACTGCTGCCGCTCTTTAACAAATATTAGAATAAATAAAATAGCTAAGGAACAGTTTTTCTTCTTTCTTTCTTTTATTTTTGTGACATTTACATTTTGTGAAATGTGATTGTGATGTGACACATTGACGTGGTAGCTGAATAACCATACAAATGATTTATGCTCATACTTGAGTAATAAAAAATGACTTTTAGTTATGTTTGTATTTATGTATTTCCCCCAAGTTAATAAATTTCTTGATATCTTGAGCCATCAGTAAACATTATTGCACTGGATTTTTGTTTTTGTGGCCTGTACCATCTGCTTTGTTAATAGAGTTAAGCCAATCAATGCCTGGCAAGAGAACACTTATCTTTACAAAGAAACAACATGTGACAGTTGTAATTTAAATCTCTAAAAAAGTAAGAATGCATTAGCAAAAAATAAATAAATAAATAAAATGTATATATATTTTTTATTAGATTATATTAAAAATATATACAGTTGAAGTCCCCCTGTTCATTTTCCCCCAATTTCTGTTTAACAAAGAGCAGATTTTAGTTTTAATAAAATATCTCTAAAAACTGAATTATTTTATCTTTGCCATGATGACAGTACATAAAATTTTACAAGACACTTTAAACCAGCTTAAAGTGACATTTAAAGGCTTAACTAGGTTAATTAGGTTAACTAGGCAGGTTA
>CAIGQZ010027068.1:7852520-7862866 GCA_903798205.1 Danio tinwini | reverse complement strand
GAAGCGTGTGGAAAAACCAAGGCGCAAAATAACTGCCCATGAACTGAGAAAAGTCAAGCGTGCAGCTGCCAAGATGCCACTTGCCACCAGTTTTGCCATATTTCAGAGCTGCAACATCACTGGAGTGCCCAAAAGCACAAGGTGTGCAATACTCAGAGACATGGCCAAGGTAAGAAAGGCTGAAAATCGACCACCACTGAACAAGACACACTAGCTGAAACGTCAAGACTGGGCCAAGAAATATCTCAAGACTGATTTTTCTAAGGTTTTATGGACTGATGAAACGAGAGTGAGTCTTGATGGGCCCGTGGCTGGATCGGTAAAGGGCAGAGAGCTCCAGTCCGACTCAGACGCCAGCAAGGTGGAGGTGGAGTGCTGGTTTGGGCTGGTATCATCATTGATGAGCTTGTGGGGCCTTTTCAAGTTGAGGATGGAATCAAGCTCAACTCCCAGTCCTACTGACAGTTTCTGGAAGACACCACTTTCTGCAAGATAAGGTCTAAAAGAAGAAAAACTAATGACATGGCCTCCTTGTTCACCTGAGCTGAACCCCATAGAGAACCTGTGGTCCAACATCAAATGTGAGATTTACAAGGAGGGAAAACAGTGCACCTCTCTGAACAGTGTCTGGGAGGCTGTGGTTGCTGCTGCACGCAATGTTGATGGTGAACAGATCAAAACACTGACAGAATACATGGATGGCAGGCTTTTGAGTGTCCTTGCTAAGAAAGGTGGCTATATTGGTCACTGATTTGTTTTTGTTTTGTTTTTGAATGTCAGAAATGTATATTTGTGAATGTTGAGATGTTATATTGGTTTCACTGGTGAAAATAAATAATATAAATGGGTATATATTTGTTTTTTGTTAAGTTGCCTAATAATTATGCATAGTAATAGTCACCTGCACACACAGATATCCTCCTAAAATAGCTAAAACTAAAAACAAACTAAAAACTACTTCGAAAAATATTCAGCTTTGATATTAATGAGTTCTCTGTATTCATTGAGAACATGGTTGTTGTTCAATAATAAAATTAATCCTCAAAAATACAACTTGCCTAATAATATATTACATGGAGAATCAAATATGAGGTTTAGACGTAGGTGGGATGTAGGATATTTATCTGAATTAAAACCACATTTGGAAACAGCTCAGATCAGATGTGAAAAAATAGATCTCAGGAAGATTTTTGTTTTTACAGTACATGCATGCATCAAATTCCAATCTGTGTAAGATGTGTGCAAAACATCCCAAAAGACACACCTATTATTAGTTCTAAGGTGCTTTCTAGCAATAGTCCATTTTTCAGGGAACTTTTAAGCAGTTTTAAAGTACAGAAACAATTAGAAAATTTGCCATAGAGCAATGCTAGTTTTAAAGTGAGTTAAAGTTTTCAGTTAAAGCAAACTTTTCTATAATGTCTGCTCTGCTGTTTTGATCTCTTGAATCAAACTCAGAATAACTTTGCTTTGGCCTGATTTAGCTAAAATTAAGTTATAACTATTCAGCTACATTTGACTGGACACAGCTCTCCATTTCACGTTATTACATACTCTGTTCTTGACAGGCTACATTGAAGAAATCAATTTAAGAATTTTTCCATGTCAGAGAAAACAGAGCCTTGGAGCCACAGCAGTTCAAAGGTGTTTTCCAGCTGCAGTGAACTTTTCCAGAAACAAACTCCCAAGATTTTTCATTTTATTATTTTTGATTAAGTTATTTTGTTCACCGGTGTGTTCCTTTTCCAATTTAGGCAGAAAATACTGGCGACATTTTATTTTCTTTAAAATACATGTTGGCAGGTGCGTTTTGTTGCATGTTTCAGATGAGAAATCCACTAGAGGGCACTGTGTACATTTTTGCAAATCGGAAAAACATTACTCAGCGTACTTTTTGTTATAAGTTTCTGAAACACGTCCTTGTACACATTCACAGATTCACTTACATTTAGTGACTTTTCAGACGTCCCTAGCGACAAATTTTCAAAAAAGGCACTAGCGACTAATCTATGGACTTTTTTGGTTGTTCCTGGAGATTTTATAGACTCTCATGTGTCCGTACTGTACCATTCCTACTCTTCTCTACGAGGTGCGGGTGATGCCGTTGGCCCCTCCTCGCCTCAGAGCACTTACAGGCGGGTCAGGAGTCTCTCCCACATGCAGCCTGTGAGCAGATCCCCTTTCTGCATACCGACGGCAAATCATTTATCACCGCGAGTGTGAGGTATTTCCCTTGTCGATATCAATCTTCTTCTCCTTAGATTTTATCTCCTCTCGTTTTATTTAATATCTTTAATTTTAATCTAAATTTTTTTGTTTTTGTTTATTACGTATGAAAGATTACTGCAAATTCACTACACATCTATACTGACATACTGTATTCAAACAACAATACATTTAGTTAAATTGACATGCATACATAAAGCGTAGTGCAAACATAAATACCGCTTTATTAAACATAGGCTGTTAGACAAACAAAAACGGTTGGACGTGATGACGCCTGTAACATGCAAATTGACAATTGAGATAATCTAGTGACATTTAGCAAATTTTCAGGCAGAGCTGAGTGATCACCTAGACCAGCGAATCACTGACGTAAACCCAAAAGTGAACTATAAACACGTAGTTTTACCTTGATTTTACAATGATTTTATGTATTTTGTGGAACCATACTTTACTCGACTCAAAGCTGAGAGATCTGCGTCACAATTACAACAAAGTGAGCTACTGTGTAAATTAACTATGCTAAAAAAAAGTTGTGGGGCAAAAAAGGTGAGGCAAATATATCTAAATACAGATTATGGTCATTGTTAAATGTTTTTTATGGTATTTATTTTGTGTTGTGCAAAGAACTGAACGAAAAAAAAAAACATATATAAACTACATAATCCTGTAAATACCATTAGTGTGAAAGGGAAGAAAAGTTGTTGGTGTCCATGACATTCATTTTAGCTAAAAATTTCAGTCAAATGCATGTTAATCTACACATTTGCGGTTTCACAACATATTTCCAATGAACCCGTGTTGGCATTTTCACTCATGTCTGACCTGAACAAACAGAACAGAATACATGAACTGCAGATGAATCTCCATATCAAAGAATATAGAGCCTCTAAGCAGCACCTACCTAATATGTAATCACTGTACCCTAGGCATGGGACGATAATCGTTTTCAAGGTATAGCGCGGTTTGGAAAAGTCAAGGTTTTAAAACCGCAAAAAAAATTCTGTAATACCATTCCTAAGGTATGTGCAAGATTTTTTATTTAAATTTTTTTAGGAAAACAGTATTATCAGCAGAAAAAATATCCAAACATGCCGTTTTAAATAGTAAAGAAATCAGTGTTTTTAAAACTAATGAAGACAGCAGAAGTCAATGATTCATTTCAATTATTTAGTCTGACATGTTTACTGCTTCAAACTATTATACATCTTTCAAAAAGTAAAATATATTGTTTTCAAAGGGGAAAAAGTTTTTGTTTTTTACCCAGACATTTAAAAATAATATATTTTAGAGCAGTAATCACAATACTGTGAAACCGTGATATTTTTATTCAAGGTTATCATACCGCCAGAATCTAATACAGGCCCATGCCTATTGTAGACCAATAGTAGTTTAAAGATGGGGTTGTGTAGTTCAGTTGGAGCAAACTTTAGAACGTTTCAAACACAAACTATAGCAAACTTTTGACAACATATTTGTTCAAAATGTCATCATAACTATTCAACTATTCCTACTGTAAAGCAATATTCTTGTCAAAGAGTCAAGTAATTGCCACAGACCAATGTTTGAAAGTTTTTTCCAGAAAGTTCACATCTGCCAAGCTGTATCAAACTTCAGAAACAAGCCCTGTTTTTGTCTGATTACGTACATACAAGTGACGCCACACAAAGTTTGTTCTTCAGTATCCTTTGAAGCATATCAGCGTCTTTCTCAAGAATCTTTCTCAGCTCCTCATTTCCTTTGCGCTTACACCTTTCCAAGATGGTCAAAGAGCAAGTGTTCAATGAGCCCCCAGCCTCTTTCACAAGAGGACAGTCAAAGTATGCAATGTTTCACTCAACTAAGCGAGACAGCTTTGGCAAGCTGTAAAAACAGGCTCTCGCAACAAGCGAGGCCTTGTTTTTTCCTGCCGACTTGGCGGAGAAAGACAGTGAGACAGAGGTCAGCGAGGCAGCCGGAGGATGGGTCTTATCCAGTGCCCTAATCCTGCCGGGAGCTCTGGCGTTTGAAGTCACATCTGCTGCAGATTTCCCTCCGCCGAGCTCAGGCAGGAGGAAATCTTAAGTCTGAGGGGGGCCAGTTTCCCCTGGTGCTGCTGAGATCACTAACCCTCATCCTGGGTCACCTGCACTGGACCTGTATTCACACGGCTCAGTGTTTTATTGTTCTCAAAGGAAGTGCTGGTCTAGAGTCAGATGTTTAGCATAACAGCGTTGTGGCTATGATTCTACTACAGTATATAGTAACATTTTATTTTACAGTAACCATGTTGCATGTAGATGTACACTTAATTTTTGTAAATTACACAGTATTTAGCTGTAATATGAACTGCAATTTACTGTAGGACATGTAGTATGCTGTAATACTGTGTTGTAAAGTTGCATAGTGAAAATTACGGTATATTTTACAGTAAAGATGTACAATACTGTAAATACATACACAGCAAGGTCAAGGGTGCTGTAAATGTAAATACTGTATTTTTGCTTTAATTGATTTACAGTAAGTTACTGGTTAACTGAATTGTAATATGAACTAAATTTTACTGCCGGACAGCTATGCTGTATGTTACTGTGTTGTAAAGTTGCATTGTGAAAATTATTGTATATTTAACAGTAAATATATGCAATACTGTAAATACATACATGGTGAGGTAAATGGTGGTGTAAATACAGTATTTTTTGCTGTAATTGATTTACAGTAAGTCATTACTATGTCAATTGTCAATTGTAATATGAACTGAATTTTACTGTAGAATAGCTATGCTGTATGTAACTATTTAAAAAAGTTGCATTGTAAAAATTACTGTATATTTTACAGCAAACATATACAATACTGTAAACACACACACATCAAGGTAAATGGTGCTGTAAATGTAAATATGATATTTTAGCAGTAACTGACTTACAGTAAGTCACTGGTGAACTGAACTGTAGAACTGCATTTAACTGTAGGATAGTTATGCTGTATGTTACTGTATTTTAAATGTGTATTATAAAAAAAGACTATATTTTACTGTAAATATATGCAATACTGTTAATAAATATACAGCAATATAAATTGTGCTGTACAATATATTTACTGCAATTTATTCACAGTAAGTTACTGGCGAACTACTGTATAGTCTACAGAAAATTATTAACAGTTAATATAAGAAAAAATAAACAAATATATAGAGTATATTAAGTTAATGCATTGCATGACACTCCATTTATGTTTATAAATGAATATTGATTGAGTAATTGATTTATTTATTGCTATTACTATTATACATAACACTATAATGTGGTTGCATTAGTTAATGCTACTTAATTTATTTACTAACATAAACAAACAATGAGCATTACAGAATAATTCATATTTGTTAACAACTAGTTATTACACGGCTCTCTGGAATACTTGATTCTGGTTGGACAGTCACAGCATTCCAAGGTATGTTATTCCTAGATAACAACTACTGAGAATAACAAAGTCTCATTGCGGTAGTTCGAATTATCTTGACTGCCAGTGAATACATTCATGTCCCTATATATGCTTCTCCTGACTGTTTTTGAAAGTTTAGTGCCATCTTGTGATTGAATAACATGTAGATTAGTGTATGCTCCTTTCAGCTGTTTTCGTTTCTGTCAGCTTTGAGTTTGAGAATTAAATAATTAATAAACTGTTATGGTACAGATCATTGCTTTGTATGTCATAATTCCCAGATGAGTCTTTGTTATTCAGCAGTTGTTATCTGGAAATGACACTCCTTGGAATATTGCAACTGACAAATCAGAATGAAATACAGTCATTCATTGTTATAACTGATTCATTGTTAATAATTCATTGTTATAATTGATTATAACTTCGTTTTTTAGCCCTTGTTAAAAAAATGACTATTCTAATATTGACTATTATTAATGAATGCTACAAAATAAGTGAATACAGTAATAATGAAACCCTGTTATAAGTTGTGAACCAATTGGTTTGGTTAGAAACTAAATTTGACATTAACTAAAAGTACAGCTAATGAATATACCAAATTAATAATTATGATTTTAGTGACAGAATTGATCTGCCCCTTGGTTAGCACTCGTGTTTCTGACCTACTTTGTATACTCTGACCTTACTTACTATGAGGTCTCAGGTGCAGTGGCTTCAGGGTGTTTGCGTGTCTGAGCTATTATTTGTGATTGGCTCAGACAAGTATCTGATTTCCCATGGGTAATTCTTCACACATAAGTGCATCTGCTTATGTCTTAAGAAATGACCCCTGGAGAGATATTTTGAGGTTTAATACATGCAAAACCAAGTCTTGTGCACAGCTAATGAGCATTCAGTCAATGGGTGAATCGGCTTTGTTGTAAATGAGGCACATATACTCTCCCTCTCTTTCTCTCTCTAACACACACACACACACACACACACACACACATAGTCAGTCTTGTTGTGAAAACAGCCCTCCAGTGCTCAACCTACCATGATGGAGTGAAAATGAAAGAGAGCGACAGTTTATTCACACTCAAGACTTTGTCAGCATATTCTCCTTAGAAACCTACAAAGACAACAATGTGTCAAAATGCAGAAGCACTTGCGTGTAAGCTGGTGTTTAGTTTGGTGTGCAGATGGAAATGTATTTATATACTGGAGGGCATCGTGAAAAATCTCAGAACTTCACAGACTACGTGCCAACAGTCATTTGGCGAGAGCGTAAGCCATTGTGACATAATCGGTTTCAGTTAGACTGACAGGCAGAGTCAGAGAGGAGTCAGTGACTGCCACACACGTCAGCTTGAGCTTCTGTCAATCCACAGGCTGACAACACTTTCTTCAAGAAATATATGTATTTTTTGATGGGTCTTTGTAATAATCAATCCAAAGAAGAAACTAAAAACAAACATAAAGTGAATATTTAGAGACTATCAGAAACATTTAATGCAGACTTGAGACTTGTATTTAAAGTTCATCCGTAATTATCGTTTGATTGGCTTAGCCACATTCAAAGTAAGTTTATACAATCAAATTGTACAGTACTACATTTCGTTTATAGCCAGTTCTTTCTATGTGAATTGTGTTTTTACCACCACTAGGTGGTAATAAGCGACTTTAAAAGGGAAGTCATTTAATTTACTATGGAAGTTTTAGGTCAATTCATGCCCAGTTTACTCCTCCCAAAAACATGAGAGAAAACAATTATTTTGGTCAATTCTGATGTTCAGTGCAGATTATCTGGTAATTATTACAGAACCAGTCTGCTGCGAGACACATTGTAACAACCCTCGTCTTATTAGATGTCGGATTTTAAATCAGGTTGATTATAACTTCATCAGTACTTCACTAATGGCCAGTGTGCAGCTATTCAGGTTATAATGAATGGCAAAAATGGGGGAGCTGCATGTTAAAGTTTTGCAACAACTGTGTCCATTAGAATGGACATCACATGTCAGCCCATGTTTTTTTTTTTGTGGTTCCTGAGCATTTCATCTAATTTAAAGCCTGCAATCCATGACAGTGGACCATTGTCATCTGATCAAATGGCAGTAAGGCTCGGCATGTTGCAATTTGAAAAAAGCCTTTACACTGAAAGCAGCATGGCATCACTTCACTCCAGACACAGACGTAAGCCCTATTTACAATGTTTTTATTCAGATTTATTGACATGTTTGCAATGTTTCATAGATTGTATGTAAAAAAAAAAGGGATTGCACTTTTTTTCAAATATGTCAGTCCAGTAGGATGGACAATGGGTTCAAGATCTGTTACTCTAAAGTAAATCTCCAGTAATGCTGATTGAACTTTTTTTTATATATAAAAAACCTTTATATCGATGTACTTATTCATTGCTGAAACCATTTCATATGCAGAATATACAGACCTTAAAGTCCTCGAGCATATAGCAGATGGAAATATCTCAGATGTGCACAATATGTGGAGAGATTAGGCAGATGAAGATTTGTTTGTACAAAAAAAAACTTTAAATTAAAATTAAAATGTTACAATGTTAATGTTTGTGATTTTGAAAATAAATTTCAAGATTATACCAGCAATCGTGTACGTTTTTTTTATTTTTTATTTTTATGTTATGTTGGTATAATGTTCGGGAAGCACAATTGTTCTGACCTGACGTCCACTGAAATGGACAAAACATATATATACACATATAAACCTTTAAGTATATACACATACTTAAAGGGTGTTGAATTTGTATTATTATAATTTTGTCTTATTTATAGGAGCCTCAAGTGGTAAAAACATACTTTTACATTTTGTTAGCAAATATACTTTCCATACCTGCAGGTGGTTCTGTATTTTAATTTTTCAAAAAGGGATATTATTTACAACCTGTAAACAACGTAGCATTAATGTGCCACTTTGAAAGTAGTTTGTTGCTGAACACATATGGATTTGCTTGTGCAAATATCTTATAATCAAATGTTTAATGAGTATTATGTTGACAAAAAAATGCATCTCTTCTGACTGTGTTGCTCACCTGGTTTCGCTCCTTCCTGAATTGCTAGCTGAACCATAGCTTAACAGCCAATCCGAGTACTCTCAAAACAGGGGTCTGACTTTGTGAGTGGGTCATTAAATCATTAACTGAGCTGAATCATTCAACCAACGCTTTCATTTCTATTAATGATGTACTGACACAAAGTCCAAATGATCTGCAATGGGTGTTTTGTCACATCCAGAGTGAAGCCTGTGGCTTTCGGAAAGCAGGCAATAGCCGTGTTTTCACTGTCTCACCTAAAAGCCAGGGCCAGTCATGTTTTCATATTCACTTCCGTGGCCTAATCAGGCCAAAGCGGGGCTTTCTTGGGGCCAGCGGCCGGCCTTTTTCAGTCCACCAAATACCTTGGGCAAAAGTGAGCCAGCTGGGGCTTCGGGGCGGAGTTTGCAAGATGGTGTGCCGCTGTCATTACACTAGTTTTCCCATCATGCACGAGTATTTGTGCCAAAAAATAAATAAATAAGGGAAAGAAAAAACATAGCTACTGGTCAGTTTAAGATATTCCATACAACACCTTATAGACCAGGGGTCTTTTGCTTAAGAAAGCCCGTATGTTTCCCTTTTAAATTTAAGGCTGTTGCATAAAATAATTAAAATATTTTAATTTAATAAGTGATATTTCTTTACTGTATCATCCTTGATGTTACAATAATGCATACTAATCTTTACACCATATTAAAGGCACAGCAGCCAGTAACTTTCAGTTGTCAAGAGTTTTTTTAAGGCAAAGGCTCAATCCCAATTCTATTTTTGTACCCCTACCTGCAAAATTTAGCCCTCAGAATTGGGACAGCACTACAGCACCTGTACACGTCATCAGATGTCATCACAATCTCTTGCTTCATATGAGATCAGACGATCGCGACTGCTGTAGTTATTCCAGTTGTGTTATTTTTTGGTATTTATCTTCAGAAAATCACTGAAGGCATATATTATGTTATCATGACGATCTAATGTGGCAATAAGATCGTAACTGTACTGTGTATTTACACTGTGGTCATATTCATCTATAAACACAACAAAACCAAAAGCAACATTAACATTATAACAGACACTGTAAAACACTCATTCTCAGCCACTAGACTTTTCTGACAGGGTATTCGAGTGTCATCGAGTGTCAGAATGTTGTGGGACTGCTACTGGATCTGTACTCCTGTACGGGAGTTATTATTAGGGATTATAGATCGCGAAATTTAGCTGTTTTTATTTTAGCGTTTTTTTTTTATAAAAGCATGGCTGTAAAATATGAACGCGGTTATGAATATATTAAAACATGTGTTTGTTTGTTGTAAAAATTTGTAATAATGACAAAAAAATAAAATACTAATTTGTGGTTCTCCTTACTTCCGGGTGTAGCAAAACTGCCGCTGTAGCTGGTGTATTCTGGGAAACCCTTGGTTTCGAGTGTGGTCCTGAAAAATCTTTGTTCAAAGGGGTAAAGATAATTGGGACACCCCTACCCCTTCACATGAATGTGCAAAACGAGGGGTAGGGGTAATGAGAAGGGCTAAGGAGTAGAATTAGGATCTAGATTAGGATCGGGCCTAAAAGGTTTGTTTATGTATGAAACATGCACGTTCAGAGGCATGTGTGTGTGTGAGAGAAACCGGCTGAAAGAGCGCTCGCTACACAGCTC
>CAIGQZ010027068.1:7824818-7837157 GCA_903798205.1 Danio tinwini | reverse complement strand
ATATATATATATTTATGATTTATATATGAGATTAGAATATGTGTTAGCTTTTGTAAGTGAGTTTATGTTTTAGAATAAAATATGAAATGTTCTCAATAACATTTGTAAAGGAAACACAGGCCCTATATATGCCATTTACATATATTTCAGTTAATATGGAAAACGAGTGCATGTCTTTACCAGAACTAATTTTGGATTTGTTTTAAAAGTGTGTGTGTGTGTAAAACAATATAATTTGCACAAATAAATTATGGTGTTCTACTATATATAGAAGTTGTTACCACACCATTTAGAGCATCATTAAGGGCGTTTTACATTATAACTAGCGTGGTTCAATCAATGGATTTGGAAACACTCGTCACTACATGATTCTTTTCCCAAATGATGCATCGTACTATGATTGTTCAGCCGCGATTTACGTCATTGTTTGTGAAATGCTCCCCTGGCCGGTTGAAAAT
Source organism: Danio tinwini (assembly GCA_903798205.1). Taxonomy (NCBI): domain Eukaryota; kingdom Metazoa; phylum Chordata; class Actinopteri; order Cypriniformes; family Danionidae; genus Danio; species Danio tinwini. The sequence continues at coordinate 7,836,699 of CAIGQZ010027068.1, read as the reverse complement.
ATATTTTTTTAATAATTATATATTTTTTTAAGCATGGTTTAACAATAAGGATGGCCTAACATGCGTGCAAATGCAATCTTAGAATCCAGAAACAGCACGACTGACAAAAATAACTGTGTTCGCACGAGCTAAAGAAAGCTGGTGAATACAGAATGAGAGGATGATTAGTCACGCAAGCAAGTGATGTGATGCCTTCGACATTGTTTAAAAAGCGTGCGCACTCACATTTCCTTGCACGAAGCAACCATGCCTGGAATTGCAACAGTTGTAATTGGTTCTCTTTGAAATTAAACTGTACAAAAAGTGATGCTTGTGCACTCATTGTTCTGCTGCTTTCAAAAGCTCCAGATTTTTTTACAAATGTTTTTTGTAAGCCACAGTGGTAGCTTTCGCTTTAACCTTTCTTTGAACAAAATATTAATAGCTTAATGTCAACTGTGTGCATGTGATCGTCCTTTTATTATCACACATTCACCTGCTTTCAGTTATTTTTGTTAATATAATTCAACTGTGAATGATGCAGCGGTGCAGTAGGTAGTGCCATCACCTCACAGCAAGAAGATCGCTTGTTCAAGCCTCGGCTGGGTCAGTTGGCGTTTCTGTGTGGAGTTTGCATGTTCTCCCTGCGTTCGCGTAGGCTTCCTCCGGGTGCTTCGGTTTTTCCCACAGTCCAAAGACATGCGGTACAGGTGAATTGGGTAGGCTAAATTGTCCGTAGTGTATGAGTGTAAAGAATGAGAGTGTATGGATGTTTCCCAGAGATGGGTTGCGGCTGGAAGGGCATCTGCTTCCTAAAAACGTGCTGGATAAATTGGTGGTTCATTCCGCTGTGGCGACCCCTGATTAATAAAGGGACTAAGCTGAAAATAAAATGAATGAATAATTTAATTATAATTTTTACAATACCACTGCTTTAATTGGAAATTAACTCTCTATTTATGTATAGTTAACTGGTGATCTCAGATCTTTAGCTGATCTTTTACTGTGCATAATTTTAGATATATGACAATAATTATTTTTTAAATGTCAATTGTTTTTTTTATTGTTTTTTTTAAGAAAAGTTTTGTTGAATAAAAACTGTATGTATACATCTATATTTGGCTTGTTTGTACACATTATCTAAAAAATGAGGCTAACATATAATTATTTATGTAATTTTGGTGTGGTCAGAGATAAATTTGGTAAATCCTTAATTTTGAGCTCTGAAAGGTCATGTAAAATAAAAGCTAATTGCAATGTGACACTATGAAACCACAGCTTATTTGCTCATGCTTATTGAGCAAGCTCAAAGACAACACACAAAAAAGTGAAATGAACGAGAATGCATATGGAAATAACACAAAATCTAAATCAAGTAATTTTAGCATGTCCATGTCAAATTTATGCATATACACTATATTTTCCCAACCACACAATTTTGGCTTGTGAAAATGGTGAGCGACAAGTAATGTTGAAAATTTACTTGCCACAAACAAAAATGTTAATGTCAAGCCAAAATGTCTGTGTGTGTGTGTGCATATATATATGGCTCTGCAAAAAGATTAAATACAGGAATGAAAAAAAAGAGCACACTTTTATTATCACAGCTCTCAATCAGCACCGTTTTATTGTTTCTTTGCTAGGTGCAGTGTAAATGCAGGCATTGTACACGAGCCACTTTTAATCGGGTCGTCAAAAAATTGAGTCACAAAATCGTAATTGACTATCAAGATCTGCATTGTAATTGCAGTCTTTGTAATGTCTACAAGCAGCTCATCTAAGACAAAGTCCTGTCTAAATAAATAGAGAATTCTGAAATATTGAAAACTGCTTACTGAACTCAACAATTAAGCAACAAATTTCAAATCAGCAACAGCATCTGACATGTTTGTTAATCTGTTGCGTGTTCCCTGAAACAGTAACGGCTCTTTCTGTGGTAATTGGAGGACTTTGTTACAAACACTGGAAGTACAGAGACAGACCCAGACAAGACATGTGAAGGGATGTGACGTAATGTCATCACATGACACTAAACAACAGGGGTTTCTGTAATGAACAAACAAATCTGTACAGAAACCCTCCCCCTAGTAGCTTCTGACCCTGGTCGCTGCTTTCTCAACCAATTTAAATGTGCTCATGAACTTGCACTGCATCTGTCATTGCTAAGCAACCATCAGCTGCATTCTCAGACGAAAAAAGCTACTTTCTGTAGCTTTAAGCAAGTTTTACTTATGGTGAAAATGAAAAAGCGCCACATCGTTTAGGTGATCTTTGATCATCTGAGGTATTTAGGCTGCGTCCGAAACCACATACTTCCATACTATACAGTACGCTAAAATCAGTATGCGAGCCGAGTAGTATGTCCGAATTCATAGAATTGGAAAATTAGTATGCGAGAAGTACCCGGATGACTTACTATTTCCGGCAAGATTCTGAAGTGCGCATCCCATGCATGCTGCGCTATCCCATGATGCTCCGCGAGAGAATTCATGAATGAGAGCGAATCGACGCAACTGACGCAGGTAGGTCACGTGACCATGACAAAATGGCGGATGTAGTACATCCGAATTCCATTTATACTTCCTACATTCATACTGTATAGAACGTACTTTACTAACGGCCGAGTAGTACGTTTAAATTCAAATGCAGTACCTACTGAGTAGTAGGCGGTTTCGGATGCAGCCTTAGTCTATCATTATAACAGAAATGTGTACAATCTATACTAGACATATGACAATATACATTAATTCAATACATCTTGATAATAAGCATGCACAATATTGACATTGTAGGTACTTCTTGTTATTATTATTGATATTGTGAGCAGAATACAGTGAATAATTCTCTATTATTTATTATATTTTGTTGGAATATTTAACCAATTCCATGCGTGTTTAATAAAAGAAGGTCAGGAGAGGGTTTTCTTCAATGTCAAAATTATTAGTAATTTATTGGATACAACTGAATAACTTGATCAACAGAGCTCTTGATATCCCCAATGCAATGCAAGAGTTACATTTAGGAGGTGCACAACAATTCTACATTTCCCTGACTCCAGCATTTATACACAGCTGATATTAACAGGCGGAGATTGGGTGTAAATGGCCACTCGTCACTCATTCTGCAGTCCTCCGGTGGCCACACCTAAATGTACTTTCTCTTTCTGCAAACCTCTCTGCACACGTATGCTGACATTATTATCAGATAAGGCATGCTCTGCAACATTCTGTCTTCACACCTTTAAGAACATCGCATTGTATAGGAAAGCTAAGTGATACATGAAAGTGATTTTCATATACTGTAGCAATGTCGCTCTTTCCAGTCAGCAGCAGGAAACTTCTACTTTTGCAAAAATGTATCACAAACTGTATCACGCTCAGAAAAGAAGTTTAGTTAATATATTACTCAGTAATACATACATTCATTAAAAGTCCAAGAGACAAAAGTAATAAAAAAAGAAAGTCACACTTTATTTTGTCCATTTGTTTAATTTAAAGGGCCATGAAACCCCCCTGTCTCACCAGGGATTTTTCACACCTCTAGTTTGGAAAAACTCAGGAAAGTGGGCGTGTCCAGCTCTGTTTAGGTGGGAGTGTCGGGGGAGGGAAAGAGGGAAGGATTTGTAAATATGGGAGTTTTTGTTTGGGCACATAGATGCAGGGGAGAAAGACAGTGACTGTTTACATGGATATCAGTAATTAAATAACTTGCCAAATTAGTAATTTGTTGACTTTAACTGCAGTTTGGCTCTCTCACTTTTTATTCAGGAACATTTCCTGCATGTCGCCCATGACAATCGAGATATTGAAAGCTAGGAACTGCTGGAAAAGTGTTTAATGGTATGTTTGATACCGCACGACAAATGGGAGAAGAAAAATCCTCTGCATTTCTCGGTAACTTAGATGCACGCGTTAGGCAGCGTCAGAAAGCCGTGTGTGTGTGTCTAGACTATCCTGTCACAAAATGCGGCGAAAATCCTGCACAACGGGAATAGTTTGATTAAGGTGTTTACATTTGGAGAGCAGCATTTACAGTGAATCTTGCAGTCTATAATATTGTACTATAATATTGCAGTGATATTAACATACTGTAAACTTAGTAACTCATTTTGACTATGGTATGTCTTTAAAAATGATACAAACTAACTTTGCCATCTGAATGATCAAACAAAGGGCACTGCTCTCTCACACACACACACACACACACTTACCAAATCTGTAGAGACAGGACAATCAAACTGGAACTGTGTCTTTTTTTTTTTAAAAGAGACGAGCGGCAAATTCGGATTTCATCATTTCCAGATGCGAAAAGCTCTCAGGTAAAAAATGTTCCTTACAAACGCATTCTGTTGCGTGTCGCGTGCACTGTAATCCACACATGAGTCCAGCAGAGCTCTCATAGCGGGAAAATGAAAACAAAACCTTCGTTGCAGCACAATAATAAATGCAGCACATGTCTCTAAATTCTTGTTCTTTCACTTGTTTTGGCAACACAACATGTCTTCTCTCTGTCGTCAGAACACTGTAACAGGTAAACGGTCTTCGAAGCTATCATGCATATTAAAGAAGTTGCGCCGCATACACAATAGAGCGCGATGATTGGTGATTGAACAAAGCCTTTCTCATGAATTGATGAGAAACTAATCCTCATTCGATTAAGTAGCTTGATTAAGTAGACTGTTAGATTGTGGTTAGGGTTAGTGTAGATTGACATGTACTTGCAAAGTTTCTTATAGTCAGTTAATGGAACAGTATCAGCAGATATTAAGCAGACAGTCTATTAATACTCAAATGGACCATCAAAATAAAGTGTTACCAAAAAGAAATTCCTTTTTCACAACAATTTTCATTATTTGAAGTAGTGTTCATAACTGTCTCAAATGTTTGGTTGTTATTGACCTTATTCTTCATGTACAAGCGGCCGCAGCCATTTAAATCTTTTTGGCTCGAGACTTCCGCTCTCATTTAGTTACATTCGTTTTCGGACCTTAAACACGTTGCAAACTGATATGTAATTATTATATTATTCTATTTTGTCTGTTTAGTCTGTTTAGAGCAAGTAGTTTGACTGTTTTCTACCGTTTACTATTCCTAGTCATTTCTCCCATAGGAGATTCTCCACAACAAAAGAGCGCACTTCCGCATTAAAGAATAAGGTCAATAGTTCAATCTGTTAATCTGGCCTTACATGCTGAAATATTAATTGACAATTATGTGATAATTATAGGGCTATGGCATATTAACACTGTAACACTGTGGGATATGGTTCCAGAAGTTAACCAGTAATTTAACTAAAATAAAAAGAAACTAAAAAAAATAAAATAAAAAACATATATATATATATATAAATCTTAGGTGATGCTAATTTCTTAGTGAATGCTTAATAATGGATTATAATTCATATAGTTTTCTTTTCAGCTTAGTCCCTTTATTAACCAGCGGTCGCCACAGCGGAATGAACCGCCAACTTATCCCAGCACATGTTTTACACAGCGGATGCCCTTCCAGCTGTAATCCATCACTAGGGAAACACCCTTACAAACATGCACTATGGTCAATTTAGCTAACCCATTTCACGTATACCACATTGACAGTTTTGCGCTTGAGGGCCTCCAAGTGCTATTTACTGTGACTTCAGCAGCTCTGTGCATGTGAACAAAAGTGCCAATCTGATGGTGGAGAAGGTTTTGAAAACGAGCAAGAGGCGTTTCTTTAAAAATGACAATTTTACGCTTGCTGTTTTGCACGTTGGTGTGGACGATCACAACTTTGGTGCCCTTTATTTCGACCCAGTGTGAACAGACCTTTAGAAATAGATCCAATGATGCAACACGTATAGGTCTGGTAACTATATCTGGCAACATGATGATGTTGATGATGTCTTAAATCAGTAACATGAATTTATTCAGCGACATTATCGTGAATACTTTTTCAAATAACTTTATTTTTGAAGTTTATCCATCCGCCTATGATCTATTCCTCTGCGATCTCATAGTAGGCCTGGTCTTAAAGCACTGGAGACCTACATACATTTCATTCCTTGCTAACTTTATGTAATTACCAAAGGCATTGGCTTACAAAGTGGAATGCTACCAATCTCTACAATAGAGTTGGGTTTCCGTATCTGCTTTAAGATCTAAAACATTTACGCCTTTGGCAAAGGGCCTGATTTCTTCATTTCGAGCTTGCATAGATGTATTGATCTTGATATTTTCCATCTTGCAGTTTTCCCAAAGGGAGCCTGTTATCATGTTGCGTTCTTGAACTTCTGAAATGTTAAACGCATCGCTTTGTCACATTATATTTCCTCTGAATGTTATGGGAATACAGTAATACATTACACCATTTTATGGGTATTTGTACTTGCCAGTGCTGATGGAGGAGAAAATGCTATGAACGGTGACCTGGGTAAACTTAAATCAGTCATCAGCAAATCATTCAGATTTCCTTCACATTCAGTCCAATAACAAACATATGTGAATGAAATGTTTAATGATACTGAAAGATACTGTATGAAACAACAACCCCAATTCACAAAAAAAAAATACTATGGGTAACACTTTAAAATATTGGTCCATTAGTTGATGTATTTTTCTAACATTAACTAATTATAAATAATACAGTGAAGCATTTATTAATCATAGTTCAACATTAACTATGTCATTATTAAAATTCATAGTTGTGCTTGTTAACATTAGTTAATAAAAACAGGAACTAACATAATATCATTTAAAGGGCACCTATGATGAAAATCTGTTTGGTGAAAATCACTGTCATATTGGAGTGATATAAAGACAATAAGTCTCTTTTTTATTTTCTGACGTTAGAATAGGACCCAAATCCCAGTGATTTTAAGGCCCACTGCATTGTGATGTAGAAGTGTGGTTTTCCCCAGACACCAAATTTATTGTCAGGTGCAATGTCTCCATAATAACATGTATACATGTCCAGAGAACATTTTTGCAAAAAAAAAAAACTGGGATTAAAATATTTCTTACAGCTATCTGTGATCATCTGCTACTCAATAATACATTTTATAAGTTTAAAACATTTTTAAAAACATCTTTGTATAAAAGACAGTGGAATCCCTATGTAATCCTTCATCACTATAATCACCATGGCTGCATGGTGTCAGTAAATGTGCATATGTGTATGTGTGTACTGCAAACGACATTTGGGTGAGACTCATCATTTCAGAAAGGCTTGAATAAACTCCACCAAATACATCAAATAAATGTACTTGGTATTTTTGACTAATGACCTTATTTTAGCTTCATCCGTGTCTGTCTCTATCACTGACTGCTGTTTATCTAACATAACGCATGAGAGGGAGACATGTACATCAAAGCAGATCATTTGAATTTAAAGCCACAATTACAAAAACAGCTAAACTGTCTTCAGACTTCAAAAATGGGCAAATTCTACATTATGTAATAAATAATCTGATGGGTATTTTGAGCTGAGACAGAAACATTATGGAGACACCAGAAGTCTTGTCTTATATCTTGTAAAAAAGGTAAAATAGAGGGCCCTTTAAATTAAACACAACTAACATTAACAAAGATGGATAAATAATGTAATAAATGTATTACTAATTGTTCATGTTAGTGAAAACATTAACTAATTGACTATTATTTTGTTATAATATTATACATAATAATAATTTGTTATATTAATATGTGTTACCGTAAAAGGATATAAAAAACATTTTGTTTTGCGATTTTCTTTCTTTCTCTGAAATAAAATATTTCACAGATCAAATTGCATTTTGTTAATATAAACATGTTTGGATGGCTTTCTCTGAATTTTATCATTATATTATATTTGTTAATGTATGTGTGATTTTTCATGTATGTGTGGAAAATTTAGATTTTTGACAATTTTCTCATGACTTTGAACACAAAATGATGAGCCAGCTTTACACCCAAACATACAATATTCATGCATCATTGAAAACTGTTGCAATATATATTTTATAACCTTTAGTTTTTATTTTTAAAAATATCCCTTAATTTGATTGTTTATTTGTTGAGGCTTTTGTATGGTGGCTTAGTGATCTTAACATGCTGCAATGTAAGAAAACACATGCAATTGGAAAAAAACGCCAGCAAATTGAGAAAAGATCGTCATCCGTTTGACAGCACACAGGCTGCAAATTCTCACAACGCAAACATATTTTTAAAAGACATGCTGCATTTTCACTCAAGGCACGGTTCCAGAAATCAGGTAAGACAAAAACAGGTAAATAACAGGCTGAGAATGCTGTAAAATCAAAATACGAAGTAAAAATCAGACAAGGGCTTTTCTTTTTCTGGACGGCTTTTGTAAACCGTTGGTTGGGTTAAGGGACGTAAGTGGGTGGGGGGGTCAATCAATAAAATTGGTTGTGTTTAGGGAAGGAGGAGGGTGGGTTAGTCAGTCTATTGGCCAGCCGGCCATTCAGTCAGACAGAAAATCAGTCGACAGTGACCTCTGGTGGGTTTACGCAAGAACAGCGGGCGAGAACGGCACTTGCGATAGAAATTTGAGATGTGAAAAAAAGCGCAAACAGCAGCCTCTCGCAGATTCGCAAAAACAAACTCTGCAAAAAATACGTACCTCGCGGGACATATTTAACAGTCTCCAGAAACGTCTGTCCACGTAGACCACGTTTTCAGAATGAGCCTGGGTTGGCTCTATCTGCGTTTTGAAGGATTTTGAGATATTGAGCGTCAAAGTTTTTGAATTCCATAGAGCAAACAATATATGTGTAAAATTAGTTATAAATAAAAGTCTTCAAATGTAAACTAATTATAAAAACACATCCCATAATATAAATAAGTTGTCATTTAATAAGAATATGTCAATAACTCAATTTTGACAAAAATGCCAGATAGAACCCTATAATTCTGATTAATGCAGACTTAAAGCTTTCATTCTTATCATGACTTTTTATGCTACTTGATCCTCTTTAGTATTTGCTTTATAAATATAATGAGCTTGTTGTGACAAGGGTTGAATTTAACAAAGGGAATTGTGAATGTGACGTGTTTAGTCTCTCAATCGCAGGGTTTTCAAATGTGCCTGAAAGCTCTATCAAGAGGTCAAAGTAGGAAGAGATCACTTGATTAATTATCTGGCTTTCAGAGAGAGATTTAAATGATGCTGCGCTGTCAAAATTCGCTGTCACTCTCGCTTTCAGGTGCAGTAAAAACAGATACTCGGAGCAAAAACACAAAAGTTGAAGAATTGTGGGGACATCCTATATGTTGTTATTGTTTTATTTTTATACTGTACATATAAATATTATATTACCCTGCTTTCTGATATGTCACAAAAACATGCATGCACACAACACATACATCTGTTAAGGCTATAAGCATACTTATACCTAACCCTAACCCACAACTTTTTCATTCGTTTTTACAGACAAAACCTAAATTTGAAAGGGAAAAGATTGCAGCAACAAGCAAATTGTCTGTCCGCAAATGTAACGCAACATGACAGAAACATTTAAATTCCATTTAAATACCAGCCACAGCACTCGCAATGAAATGGTAAGTGTTATATTCAAATTAACACGGTGGTTAATAGAGCTTAATGTGCTGCAATTTAAGAAAACACATGCAATTACAAAAAACAAAGCAAATAAAGAAATGACACACAACACAAACAACTAAAGAAATGCGCAGCAATTAGTCACAACACAAAAAACTAAAGAAACGCGCAGCAATTGGTCACAACACAAAAAAACTAAAGAAACGCGCAGCAATTGGTCACAACATAAACAACTTAAGAAACGCGCAGCAATTCGTAACGACACTTGCAAATATCCACGTAACACAACGTAAATGTTTCAATTGGACCCAAAACCATGACAGACCTGAGATATGGATGTGCTATTATCAGTGGTGAAACGAGTACTGAAAAATCATACTCAACTAAAAGTACCATTACTTGCCTAAAAATGTAGTGCAAGTAGAGTAAAAGTATCAGTTTTCAATATTGTGAATATTACTCAAAGTAGGAGTAAAAAGTAGATCTTTCAAAAGTACTCAAGGCTAGTGAGTAATGAGTATTGTGCTGTAAAAAGCAGACATATTTACATGTAATTTGTGCATGTGTGTGTAAACGTAACATTCTGTAGTGCATATAGTTATTGCAAAAGCAGGCACACGACGTCATAAGACGTTAATATTAGCTTAGATTTAGGTTATGTCAGCTGACCAAAAGTCAACGTCTAGCCAGTGTCTAAGGACAACAGTATTTTTGATGTCCAATAATGACGTCAAATGACGTTGATATTTGGTCAATTTTAAGTTGTTAGAAAGTGACCAAAATCCAACGTTGAGCCAACATCTTAAACAAACATCAATATGACATCAAATACTGACATTTATTCATCAGGTATGGCAATGAAACTCCAACGTCTGATAGCTGTCATAGTGGTAACGTCCACACAATGTCAAGCTGTAACATTATTAGACATTGATATTTGGTTGATTTTAGGTTGGACATTCAACACTGATGTGATCGGCCTGACGTTGAATTTTGACTTCAACCCGATTTTCATTTCCAAGCAAAATGCATCGTCCTCATGATGTTAGGGTACAACGTCAATCTGACGTCATGTTGACGTCCTGTGCCTGCTGAGTGTTTAAGGCCATTTCGGTCAGCATACAGTAAACATTTGTCATCTTCTAATCAGTGACATGCATCTAAACAGTCTGTGCGTCAATGTGTGTAAAAATGTTGGACATCTTGCACACTTTTAATGCTTCCAAACAGTTTTCTGCAATTAAAAAGCGCACACATCTTGAGATAGTTCATTACGATGCAATTTACTTTCTACAGTATGTTCGAGTTGATTGGAGAGGAATTACAGGACTAATTTTTCTAATCCCCATGGACAGGAAAAAAATAGTGACTACAGGTTGAAGGAAAGTAGTGGAATAGAAGTACAGATACTGCACTAAAAAATGTACTCAAGGGAAAGTAAAAGTACACATTTTTAAAACTACTTAGTAAATTACAATTCCTGAGAAAAAAACTACTTAATTACAGTAATTTGAGTATTTGTAATCAGTTACTTTACACCACTGGTTATTATGTTGTGTAATAAGGATATTAAAAGAAACGAAAAACAACTCACCACCAATCACTTCACTGACAGTCACAGCACAATAACACATCCATAACTTAGCAGGGTCTATCATCATTTTGGGTCCCCTTGAAACATTTCTGTTGTGCCACGTGGATATTTGCAAGTGACTAATTACAGCGTGTTTCTTAAGTTGTTCGTGTTGTGACCAACTGCTGCGCGTTTCTCAGGCCCGGATTAACAATTCAGAGGCCCCTGGGCACAATGTCTTGTAGGGCCCCCTACAAGGCCGCACCCCTATAGTTGAATAAAAAAATAAGATTAATATAATATTTAATCTATAATATTTTGCCCACATTTTTAAATAAATGGCATAGTACATATATTTATAGTCAACAAAGATATACCTGATTTTAAAAGCATTTAAAGCACACTTTGATAAAAAAATACTATTAAAACTAGTGAAAATTAATGGTTTTTAATATACTTTTTCAAGTTCACTGAAGCAGTACTAAACATTTATATTTAAGGGTATTTTTAATGTATAACTTCTACAAACTAATAATGCATATGATTTTTATATAACACCTCTCCAATCCAGTTTTATAAATCTGAGTCTTCCATAATACACACACTGATTAATGATTCATACTGTCTCCCTCATGATGAAGAAGAGTAGGTAAAAAGCACTTGATTATAAAGCTGAAAGTATCCAAAATCACACACACTATACCAGTTCTTTCCTGAAAAAAAAAATCTCTTCTCTTCAGGGACTTTCTCTCTCTCTCTCTCTCTCTCTCTCTCTCTCTCTCTCTCTCTCTCT
>CAIGQZ010027068.1:7814198-7824808 GCA_903798205.1 Danio tinwini | reverse complement strand
TCTCTCTCTCTCTCTCTCTCTCTCTCTCTCTCTCTCTCTCTCTCTCTTTCTCCATGAGGTCAGAGAATATGGGTGAAGCAGGGCGACTAACATTGTAAATACAGATTAATTATATTAAGATGTCGCTAACATTTTACACCAGGTGGAAAATAACTGTTTAATATTTATTATTATTATTATCCTTATTAAATACCTTGTGACTTATTTTATATATTTTACACAATTTATTGAAACTTTTAAACAAAAACATTTCCTTTCTATTAAAAAATGTATGTATTTCCAATCTGATATGTAATGGGGGAAAAAAGAACGTGTTCATCAGGCGCTGGATTCGAAACAAGTTCATGATCGATCGCATCAAAACATGCTGCCATGCGCGTTACTAGCTGTGCAACTGACACTGACTGTTAGCAGCGCTTATTAGTTATGTTGTCTCTGTCGATCAAACGGCGCTGGCGAGAAGCATTCAATTAGCTTATTCCAACGAGGTGCGCTATTTGCACTTAACCTAAATAGACACCCCAAAACCCGCCCCCCCCCCCCCCCCCCACCCCCTCGCAGGGGCCCCAAATGCGCACGGGCCCCTGGGCCAGTGCCCATAATGCCCATAATGCCCATTGGTTAATCCGGCCCTGGCGTTTCTTCAGTTGTTTGTGTTGTGAGAATTTGCAACACGTGTGCTGTCAAATTCATGAAGATTGTTTATTTGCTGGTGTTTTTTTGTAATTGCATGTGCTTTCTTAAATTGCAGCATGTTAAGCTCTCTTGGCCACCATAAAATAATGCATATAATACATCTTTAACATGATTAATATACATACAGTAGGCTACTGAGTGACTGATGTTGCTGGTTTGCACAGTTCTGACTTCCATTTTCAAACCGTTTGATAGTTATTTTACTTTCAAGAAGTAAACAATCTGCTGCTGCTTTCAGTAATACGGTAATGCCATGTAAAATGGGGTTCAAACTCACATTAGTAGCATTTGACAACGCAAAAAGCACATAATCAGTACCTGAGGATGTTTTATCCTTGTTGTTCAGCTGCATAGAAACTCTTTCTAAAACGAAAATGGTGTGCGTTGTCTTGGATGGATTGTCATGGATGGGTTAGGACAAAACTCCTTTTAACATGGTGTAAACCTACTGCTTAAGAAAAGGTTCTGCACTGTTTACATTATTGTTATACCAATTCCAAAAAATAAGGATGTCCCTAATGCAAGGTTTTGGGATAAGTTGTCGAGATTTGTTCAGTTTTGTGTACTAATTTGTCCCCAGACAGACACACACACACAAACACACAAACACTCAGCTCAGTGGCTGGTTTTGTTCTTTAACACGCTTCAGTCGCACTTTTATCTATCGTCCTGGTCAAATCAATATTTTGTTTAATAGAAAAAAATGTTTCTGTGTTGCCTTGAGAAAACCAGACAACAAAAGCAACACAATGCGAGGAATTGCAAAAATCTCCTTGCCCATTCAAACCATTTGATGTAACAAGTTCAGCTTTTATTCTCAGGGCTATCTGCTTTCTTTTTGTTTTTTTCCAAGAGTATCACCTTTCCACAAGGACAGTTTTATTTATTTTTGTACAATATATTGTTGATATAATAGACAATACAGTGGGGACAGAAAGTATTTAGACCCCTCATGTTTTGCACTCTTTGTTATATTGCAGCCATTTGCTAAAATCATTTCCATTTTTGTCCTGATTAATGTACACACAGCACCCCATATTGACAAAAAAACACAGAATTTTTGACATTTTTACAGATTCATAAAAAAAACTGAAATATCACATGGTCCTGAGTATTCAGACCCTTTGCTGTGACACTCATATATGTAATTCAGCTGCTGTGCATTTGTTCTGATCATCCTTGAGATGGTTCTACACCTTCATTTGAGTCCAGCTGGGTTTGGTTGGTTGGACTTGATAAGGTAAGCCACACACCTGTCTATATAAGACCTTACAGCTCACAATGCATGTCAGAGCAAATGAAAATAATGAGGTCAAAGGAACTTCCTGAAGAGCTTAGAGAAAGAATTTTGGCAAGGCACAGATATGGCCAAGTAAAAAAAAAAAATTCTGCCACACTTACGGTTCCACAGTGACCTTTATAACACTTAAATGGAAGACGTTTGGGATGACCAGAACCCTCCCTAGAGGTGGCCAATTGGCCAAACTGAGCTGTCAGGGAGAAGCATACCTGCCAACATTTGTCTCAGAAATTCTGGGAGTGGGAGGGTAAGTGTGTGAGCAGAGCAACCGGAAGGGGTGCCTGGTCTGTCGGCGATCCCAGGGTGTTACGCCCCATTTACAGGGCAGGGGCGTCAGCTTCAACGCCTCCCATTCACTTTGAACTGCATTGTGGATCCGTCAGCGCTGCTTTAGTGCCGTTGATCGCTGCAGAAGTTGGAACTTTCTCAACTTTTCAAGTGCCGACGGAAGTACCAGCCAATCAGATCGCTGTATACAAATACACCAGCTCACACAGTAGCCAATTGCTGACTAATTTCATTGGCTGACGCTGCTATTATGATCGCGTCAGCCCCAACTTCAAACACGCCCTCTGTCAAGCGTTGACGCTGAAGCCCCATGTGAATGGGGTGTTACAGATTGTACCAATCACCTGAGGACCGGGGGAAGGGGTTGAAATTCCGGGAGTTTTCTGGGAGAAATGACAAACTCCTGAAATACGGGAGACTTCCGGGAAAAACGGGAGTGTTGGCAGGTATGGGGAGAAGAGTCTTGGTGTGAGAGGTAAAGAAGAGCCTAAAGATCACTGTGGCTAAGCTCCAGATATGTAGTCTGGAGACTGGAGAAAGTTGTAGAAAATCAACCATCACTGTAGCCATCCACCAGTCGGGGCTTTATGGTAGAGTGGCCCAACACACAAAAGCCCACATGAAGTTTACTTAAAAACACCTGAAGGACTCCAAGATGGTGAGAAATAAGATTCTCTGGTCTGATGACGTCATGCTCTGGGGGTGTTTTTCAGCTGCAGGAACAGGACTTCCAACAAGACAATGACTCTAAGCACACAGCAAAAATAACAAAATAGTGGCTTTGCAACAACTCTATGACTAGTCATAAATGGCTCGGCCAGAGCCCTGACCTAAACCCAATTGAGCATCTCTGGAGAGACCTAAAAATGGCTGTCCACCAACATTTAACATCCAACCTGAAAGAACTGGAGAGGATCTGCAAGGATGTACGGCAGAGGATCCCCAAAACTAAGTGTGAAAAACTTGTTGCATCTTTCCCAAAAAATCTCATTACTGTTTTAGATCAAAAGGGTGCTTTGACTAAATACTAAGCAAAGGGTCTAAATACTTAGGACCATTGATACATCTGCAAAAATGTCAACATTGTCAATTGTGTGTTTTTCTGTCAATAAGCTGTGTTTACATTAATGAGGAAAAAAATACTTTTTTTTAGCAAATGGCTGCAATAAAACAAAAATAAAAAGAAAATGTAAGGGGGTTTAAATACTTTCTGTACCCACTATATGTATACACTGTATGTAACTTTAGCATTTAGGGAATTTTTTTTAAATGATTCTAACAACAGAATGTATTGTAATTTTTATTACCCTTTTATTATAATGTAGTTTGGCTAATAATACAAATAAAAAGATTTTCATCTGTTTGTTTACTTATATTTACTTATTTCTTCAATAATTTGCTCTTCAGGTCCATTAAATGCTGTCCTTCAGGTGTTACGCTGACACGCTGGGATAATGCGGACACTCTTCAGGTAATATTAGGCCACAGGGCGCTGGTGTAAAGTTTCCTTGACTGCTCTCAATGTGAGAACATGCCTAAAGTGAGACTGTCTGCTCTGGCTTCAGTCCAGCTCCACTGACAGCTTAACAAGAAGAACTTGTTCTTATCAATGGGGCTCTTTATTCGTCCCATACGCAGACACACAAACTCTCACACTCTAAGCCCTGCAGGCCAAACAGAACCACTGACACCAGTGCAGCTCTTCTCGCCTCTAAACGCAGTGCTTTACCTCCAACAGCCATGAAACTCATTTCTCTTTTAATTGCTCTGGTGTGAAAGATGAAAAAGTGACCAGTTGAATCTCGATCACCAGTTGCTCTCTACAGTTTTCTTAACTGACTATTCTCTTATGATAAATCCTGCAAAAAAAATAACAGCTTTGCCGTACAGTTTAACAATATAATTACTCTCTCACGAATAAAAGATGCAAAAATCTGTCACTGGGATGGATGAGATGTCTGAAAAAAACATACAGGAATAAACTTATTAGTTGTGTTGATGGTGATGATACATTTCTTCACCAAAAATCACCATGTGCATGTTTTTTTAAAGGATAAGATTGTTTTACTGAAGGTATTATGTCCTACATTTATATAATCATTATAGTTAATGTTTATTGCATTAATTCATGTATTGGTCACACTGTGCTTACAGTAGGCTACTGGCAAGCCTATGTGTACTGACTTTTGCTAATTTGTGTTGTCTATTTTATCACATTCAACTTTGAATTTGTGTCTGTAATTAGCTAAAAAAAAGGGTGTCTAATATAATTTTTCATATTCATTACCAATTCAATTTCATGCACTGATGTTTATCATTAACTTCTCTAACATATCTATGCATTTATGGATTTTGAATAAGTGATGACTGCAAAGCACTGCTTTCAATGATTCCAAATGTCAAAAATACAAAGTCTATTGAAAAAAAAAAGACAGATGGTAGCATTTCCAGTTTCTTTTGTAACAAAATTTAAATGATTCAATGATATTTGAAGACTTCAGGTGCAAAAACCTCTAAGTTCCATCTGAAATGTTCCACTAATATTAGCATTTTCCTGTGTCTTGATTCAGTAATTTCACTTTTATGGCAAAGAAAATGTCATTTACATCACATTTAACATGCAATAACTAAACATAAACATAAGAGGCTGAGAAAAATGCTCATTGTAGAAGAAAATTCCAGATGTCATTCCTCATTTGTTGCCACTTAGAGTCTCAAAAACAACATTTTTACTGCAGTGAAATAAATAAAAACTTTGCTCCCTAACCAGGCAAAAAGCAAGGCACAACCCTTCAGAAAGAACAGCTCTTACACAATGAAATAGAGCCAAATAATAATAATAATAATAATAATAATGATGAGAAAATTTTACTTATTATAATGCTTAGTGACTCTACAAATGGTAAATCCAAAGAAATCTGGAATTCTTTACTGGTCTCTGTCTGTCTGTCTGTCTCTCTCTCTCTCTCTCTCTCTGTCTGTCTGTCTGTCTGTCTGTCTGTCTGTCTGTCTGTCTGTCTATCAGTCTTCACTTACTGTAACATATGTAAAGATAATAATAATAATAATAATAATAATAATAATAATAATAATAATAATTGGCTGGGTCAGTTGGCGTTTCTGTGTGGAGTTTGCATGTTCTCCCTTCGTTTGCGTGGGTTTCCTCCGGGTGCTCCGGTTTCTCCCACAGTCCAAAGACATGCGGTACAGGTGAATTGGGTAGGCTAAATTGTTCGTAGTGTATGAGTGTGAATGAGTGTGTATGGATGTTTCCCAGAGATGGGTTGCAGCTGGAAGGGCATCCGCTGCGTAAAACATGTGCTGGATAAGTTGGCGGTTCATTCCGCTGTGGCGACCCCGGATTAATAAAGGGACTAAGCTGAAAAGAAAATGAATGAATGAATGAATAAATGAATAATAATAATTAAACAAATTAATCTGTTAGTTAGACTGAATGCCAGTTTATTGGGTATATCCTTTTAATCATGGTACTGTAGGAATGTATTGTAGATTATTATTAAAAAACATTTGGGGGGGGGGGGGTTAATATATTTTAGTCTGTATATTAATTAATGTGTTCATTTTCTTTTTGGCTTAGTCCCTTTATTAATCCAGGGTCACCACTGGGAAACATATGTACTCATTCACTACGCCTAATTCACCTGTACTGCATGTCTTTGGACTGTGGGGGAAACCAAAGCACCCAGAGGAAACCCACGCGAACGCAGGGAGAACATGCAAACTCCACACAGAAACGCCAACTGACCCAGTCGAGGCTCGAACCAGTGACCTTATTGCTGTGAGGCGACAGCACTACCTACTGCGCCACAGCGTCGCCATGTATATTAATATAATAGTATAATATTATTTTTGTTTAATTTGTCTGGAATAAAAACTTTTATATAAAAAAATAAGGTCAATGTTGAGTTGACTAATTAACCTAACTTACCTAATTAACAATGTTAAGCCTTTAAATAGCACTTTAGGCTGAATACTAGTATCTTGCATAATAAGTAGTAAATTATTATGTACTGACATCATGGCTATGACAAAAATGTGTTATTATTATTACTATTGGTAACACTTATTAAGTACACACTATGACTCATTTATTAAGCATTAGCCAATAGTGAATTCATTATCTGTTATTTATTAACTCTACATTACAAGATGTTAGTAAGACATTTATAACTGCAAATACAAATGTATCTCTATTCTTGACTTATAAGAATGTATAATGTGTTTAATGATTGTATTTTCAGACGTCATTATAGATTTTTCATTACTAAATTCAGTATTGCATTATTTACGAACCCGTTATGGTAACACTTTATAATAATTACACACTATGAATCATTCATTAAGCATTACTATCTAGAGAATTCATTATTTGTTATGCATTAACTCTACATTAATAAACGTTAGTAAGCAGTTTATAACTGCAGCTACAAATGCTGTATTCTTGACTTATAACTACATTTATAATGTGCTTAATAATTGTACTTTTATAACTTGTGACTGGTTGATTTTTCATTACTAATTTAAGTATTGCATTATTTACAAACCATTTGTATTTCAGAGTAGTTGGAGGTTTTTAAACTCATTCAGAATGAGTTAGTAAATGATTAATAAACTATTCAAATTAACATTTATATGTCTTATTATTCAGGCATATAGTAATGGTTACTATGAATGTTAATAAATGCTTTATTAACTCAACTTCATGCGGTTTTGTGAGCTAATCTAAAGCGAGAACTGTTTATGCTTTATAAATCCCTTATAAATGACAAATAACGGCTTGGTATCAAATGAACAATAATCTTTGCAATCTTATCTAAAAAATAAAACTACTGTAAAGTTTAAACATTGCTGAATAACAGGAGTGTCCAAATATAATAAAAAATTAAATAAAACAACAATATAATAATGTTACAATATAATATGATGCAGTGTTTAAACTGTACAGTAATTTTATTTTACATAAGATTGCAAAGATTTATTTTTCATTTGACACAGTTTCATTTGTGTATCTTCAAATGAATAGAAATTAATAATGTTGTTTATATTATTTTTAGAACTGAGCCTTTAATAGTCATTTATAAGGGATTTAATAAGCATGAATAGTCCTCACTTTAGATTAGGTCAATAAACTGAATGAAGTTGAGTTAATAAAGCATTACAAATACAAATTAACTAATAATATATGCCTGGGTAATAATAATTACAAATGTTCATTTGAATAGTTTATTAATGTCTACTCTGAATGATCTTAAAAAAAACAACCAACTATGCTTAAATAACTGGTTTGTAAATAATGTAATACTTAATTTAGTAATGAAAAATAAATCATTAACAAATTATGAAAGTCCAATTATTAAGCACATTATAAATGTGGTTATAAGTCAAGAATACAGCATTTGTAGCTGCAGTTATAAACTGCTTACTAACGTTTATTAATGTTGAGTTAATGCTTAACAGACAATGAATTCACTATTTGCTAATGCTTAATAAATGGTTCATAGTGTATGGTTATTATAAAGTGTTACCCCAGTTATTTGAGACAAGTTGTTGGTTTTTAAAAATTCAGAATGTGCAAGTAAATGATTAATGAACTATTCAAATTAACATATATTTTATTATTCAGGCATATATTATTAGTTCATTTGTATGTTATTAAATGCTTTATTAACTTAGCTTCATCCAGTTTTGTGACATGATTTAAAGCGAGGACTATTAATGCTTTATAAATCCCTAATAAATGACAATTAAAGGCTCTGTTAAATTCTAAACAGGAAAAAACAAAACAAAAAAAAAAAAACTTTATTAATTTCTATTCCTTTGAAGATACACAAATGAAACTGTGTCAAATGATAAATAAATATATTTGTAATCATAACTAAAATAAAATCACTGTGCAGTTTAAACATCACTTAATAACATTGAAATGTATCATAATATATTGCTAAATTATTATATTGTTGTTTTATCCAATTTTATGTTATGTTTTGATACTCCTGTAAATCAGCAATGTTTAAAATTTACAGTAATTGTACTGTTTAGATAAGATTGCAAAGATTACTGTTCATTACTAAGCCTTTAATTGTCATTTATTAGGTATTTATATAGCATAAATAGTCCTTACTTTAGATTAGGTCTCAAAACTGTATGAAGCTGAGTTAACAAAACAATTATTAACATACAAATAGAGCATGCATTTTTATGTGCAGTTACAAACTGCTTACCAACGTCTATCCATCGCCCCCGACGCGGACGTCCTGGGGCGCTGTTTTTCCACGTCAATGTTTAGCAATAGATTACATCAAAATGGACATCAGTTTAAAGCTACAACCCTTGAGCAGCCATTGCAGCTAGTTGTTTTTCAATGGAAAGCTTATAAAGAACGTATTTTGAACATAGCGTAAGTTGAACAGAAAATGCTTATTAGATATGGACTACATATCATAGCAATAACAGCACACACACACATTCATCGCTGTACATCGTAGAGTTAATGCTTAACAAATAATGAATTCACTATTGCTAATTCTTAGTAGATAATATAGTGTGTAGTTTTAAAGTGTTACCCAAACTATTAAGTTTGAAATGTGTTGAAAACAAACAAACAAACAAACAAAAAAAAAAAATCTCCATCAAACAGCACTTGCACTGGAAATACTTGAAAAATAATACAAATGTCACAGGAGAGCTAATCATTTTTGCCTCGACGAAAGTTTCAAATGTAAACACAACCTGGCAAAAAAATGACATTCAGCACACCCTAATTAGTCTGAACAGTCAGAAGGACCACTTTGTCCATTAGTTATATAATTCCGACAGTTCTAGTGTTAATGACAAGCAGGGCAGTTTCAGGTAACTCGTCTCGGCTTTCCAGCAATTATGTCCTTTTGGTGTTGTCAGTGCAGGCGTTTTTGTTGTTTGCGCAGCACAGCTCAGCACTTCCACTCATGCAGCAGAAAGGCCGATTGCTCCATTCGTCACCATACAGAGGTGACCTGCTGGACCACACTGACGGCCAGAATAGGACTCGCTCCAGCGGACGCTTGATAATTGCTTTAATAGCACAATATCAGCGAGAGCCACACATTTACAGCCTATCTGTTACTCATTATGAGCTGACCAGATTGTTCCGATAGTTCAGCGGTTAGTGTTACATTTTACACTTCCTCTGTGGATTACAAAACATTCCGGGTTTTGTGTATTTTGACTGTGGCAACTGTGATGGGATCCTCTGATATAGGTTCAACTGAATGTTACATCTCACATTTTATTTGGGCCAAACAGTTTTGCTGCAGATTTAACAACTGATATATATTTGATTTTAAACAGATGGCAATGCATGAAACAACAACAAAACTATTATTATTATTATTATTATTATTATTATTATTATTATTATTATTATCATGGTAATACTTTATTATGATGGTCCCTATTGCACATTTTGTTGACTAAAAGTTGCATTGTAACTACATGCCAGTTAATTCTCAGTTGAGTATTAGTAGACTGGCTGCTTAATATCTGCTGACACTGCTCCTTCAATAGACAATTCAAATCAATTCATCTTTATATGTATCGCGCTTTTACAATGTGGATTGTGTCAAAGCAGCTTCACATAGAAGATTATAGTGTATTGAAAGTGTCAGTTCAGTTTTCAGAGTTTAAGTTCAGTTAACATTTAACTGACTATAAGAATCTTCCCTGCAAACATTTTTTTTTTTGTTTTTAAAGGATGTCTAATAGACGTCTAAACATAGTCCTCTTGGCTAAAACAACGCTAAATTTGAGCTGTCAATGAAAATCTAATAGACGTCTAAGAATAGGCCAAAACTAGACTAGTCATCAAGTAAACAGAAATGAATGACTACACATTTAAAGTTGGTCTAATCTGTCTTGATGATTAATCTAGCTCTGGGCTATTCTCAGTTGTCTATTAGATTTTTACTGACAGCCCAAGTTTAGCCTTGTTTTAGCCAAGCTGGCTATATTTAGATGTCTTTTAGATGTTTATTAAAAACAAAATTGTTAGCTAGGTTTGCAAGTACACATCAACTTGCACTAACCCTAACCCCAACCTAGTCTCCTTCTAACCTAATGAGAATTAGTTGTGGTGTAGATGCAAGGTAACAATTGAAAGAAAATGAGCTAAAGGGACCATTAAAATAAAGTGATACCATTATTATTATTATTATTATTATTAGTATTATTATTATTATTATTATTAATAATATTTTATAATAATAATAATAATAATAATAATAATTATTATTATTATTATTATTATTATTATTATTATTATTATTATTAT
>CAIGQZ010027068.1:7789760-7801912 GCA_903798205.1 Danio tinwini | reverse complement strand
AATAAATAAATAAATAAATAAATAAATAAATAAATAAATAAATAAATAGATGAAAAACAAACAAACAAACCAACAAACAAATAAATAATATAATAAACAAACAATTTAACTAACAAACAAACACAAATAAAATTGTACTACTCTGAATTTAAAGATATTTCATTGAGATTATTTTATTAATCATTTATTGCTCTTATATTGCACAAGAGCTGTCTTGCGCTTTCATTTTGCAGCAGGATTATTTTCATATTACTGACTTAGCATTGTGTATGTAAGAGGAGAAAGCTTGACCCTCGCAGTTATAATTTGTCATGCCGTCTGTGTTATCTGTAGTTAGTCTAAAGGTCTGGAGCAAAAAACAGCCAGAATCCATCATGTCGCAATGACCCTGGCTTTTCTAGCCAATCACATAATTGAAGCCTACTGTTTACAGGAGGAAATCAGAGAAAAGCAGACGTGATATGTGGATTTCATATAAAGAAGCAGTGCTAGATTATTTGTCAAGACTAAAAAAAAAAAAATACAAATCTTAAGGGTGTTTGAATGTCAAGAGAAGATGCCAGTTTTAGAAATCTCTTCAAACAATATAAAAAAAAGTTATAATTAGATTATGATCTAAATATACTATTATTTTAGAGCTAAGCATAACACAGATGCTGCAAATAACTGCTTTGATTATTATATTATATATATTTATTATATTACTATATTATTCATATTATATTATTAAGATTATCTTTCAAAACTTGGAAGTGTACAATTTAAGCAGCTGATTTCACCGTCGATGTCTTAACCAGAGCTCATTGCCCCATACAGTACATGCAACGTTTCTATTTTCAAAAGTATAATTTACAAAATCTTGAAAAATTAATTATTTGATTGTTATCAACATAGTTGGGATATTCCAGAAAGCACAGTCAAATTACTATCTGCTAAATCCTGAATTCTGGACTTATGAGCGTAAACTTGTGTACTCGATGTACAGTATGCCGGTTCCAGTTCAGTCAACTCAGAATAAGTTAACCCTGAACACGCAACAGATTCTCAACAGAACAGCAAAATTTGGAATCACCATGGAAACAGATGCCAAAAAAGCACCGTGCCACAAACCTTCAATTTTCGTTTTTTGCTTCATGGCAAGTTACATTCTTAGTGCTTATCGCCCCAATTGGTAGTTGTGCACAATTTTCTAAATATTTACATGATATTTTTTTCATTTGTGAAAAAAGATTATACTGTTTAATAGACGCTAATTATGCATTAAAGGAAAAGTTAATTAAATAATGTCATGTTATTAAATTATGATACATAAAGAAGCTAATATTTTAACTTATTAAGGTATTAGATCATGTAAACAATGTGTTTAATAGAAAAGTAAAAAATTTATTAAAGTAGATTGTATGATAAAATTGTCACCTCACAGCAAGAAGGTCACTGGTTCAAGTCCCAGCTGGGCCAGTAGGCAATATTGTTTGGTGTTTGCATGTTCTTCCTGTGTTCAAGTGGGTTTCCTCCGGGTGCATTGGTTTCCCCTAAATACGTGAACTATAAGTGAATTGGATTAACTAAATTGGCTGTAGTGTTTGCGTGTGTATGGATGTGAGAGTGTATGTGTGTTTCTCAGTACTGGGTTGCAGCTAATAGGGCAGCCACTGCGTAAAACATATGCTGGAATACTGGAATAGTTGGCAGTTCATTCCGCCATATATATGGCTGTATATTGGCACTGGTGGGAGGCAGAGTGCCTTAGTGTCCCACCAGTGACAATATACATCAAGATCGAACTGCTACGAGTGTGAGATTGTGTTTGACGGCATAACTGAGTATATAAAAATGAAAATCAAATACGGAGAGTCTCAAAAACTAGAAAAAATGAAGTACTGTCTTTCGCCATTCATTCACATTTGCAGCTGATGATCAGAACAGCAGAAACCGTTGCTACTTCACCAATATCACTTTAGAGCTAGTATTTAAATGATTCTCTAGCATGATATCTAAAGTGCTCACATTTTAAGATTATAGGGCTGAACGGCATGAAATGCCATCAGTCTACAGAGATTTCCTAGCATTTCCCTGTTGTAATCGGGAGATCACAATAATTCACCTCAGAAAAACCAAAGCAAAGCAAACAATACCAGATTACTATAGTACAAATACAGTACTACAACATACAAAAGAGAGAGATCAACTTAGAATGTCACTTACTAGTTTTATAATGATTTGATCAGCTGTAGTTTGAAATTTACGCTGAGTTTTTCTCCTCTAAGGACTTATTCAGTCTCTGTCGCCATCTTGTGGCAGAACATCAACCTTCTTTGCTCTGCTCAATATGACAGGCTAATGGCCGCCGACGCACAATCTTCGAAATTATAATTATTTAAAATAGGCACTGTCCTTAAATAAACTGCATAGTTGCTAAGCAACTACATTCTCAACAACAACAACAAAAATGTCTCAAAAGTACATTATGTTGCCCAACAACAGCGACATTTGTCAAACTATAGTGAGTTTCTTGATCTGCCATCACTAGATGGGTGGAGTAATACACAAGGCTGAAGAGATTGTATGAGATAATGAATAATCGCACAACTATCAGCCAATTAAATTCAAGAACCAGACAGAACTAGTGTTATTTCATTTAAATTTAGTTATTGTTTATAAGTTTACTAAGAACGCTGATGTCTAACTTTATAAAATCAATGTGGTGAATGAAAGAAAGTGATGTTCTAAATTGCTGAAGACCCAAGCTATGCATTTAAGGGTTAAACAAAGCACATTCTGAATACTAAGCACAGCAGGAAAACATTCCTCGAAACTATATGTAACTCTGATATCCAAGCATTTCCACATGCAGGACAATCAGTTTGACAGAACAATGTCATCCTAGGTCGCCGCAACAGTGCTGCGCTTTGAAGCGGCTTGTAGTAATATGGTGTCGGTAAGCCTATATGCCCAGGAGACAAAAGAAGGGCTCTTTGCCGTTGTCATTCTGATATGTTTGGGTAAAAAAAAAAAAGAAGTGGTAACAGCTTTTTAGGATCGACTGTGACACTGAATACGGGATTGAACTGTTTCCACACTGTCTGAAACCGAACGGTATCATGGAGCGCCAAAACAAACCCACTCTCTGCTCATGGAATCTTTCTTTTTTTTTAGCCACAATAGATTTCAATAGAAAACAATTGCTAGGCGATGTGCTGAGGGTCTGAAATTGAAGAACGCACCCAGAAAGGAGCTCATGCCATCCCGAAGAGGATCTCAGCCAATGCTATATGATCTCTCCGCGGCCCAGCTGAACAAATGCTGCCACAACGCTTCTTCCCAGCACGACTCATTCTCGAGCAAACAAACCAAGGAGAAAAACGAGAGACCACACCGTAGAGGATAGTGATCTTGGCCCATCAACAACCGAATATGCTTAATAACAGCCCAGAGATGTCAAACTGCGGAGCAATCCACACTACAGGTAGTAGACGACGTGATTCTTGAACTTTAGACAAATAAGAGTAAAGCTATGCGAGTGGCACTAAATAGGCATTCTTGCTTTTTTCTGATTTTGAGTGTTATATAATAATAATATATATAATTAATGTAACTGCTAAAATACATTTGGATATTTTATTTATATTTTCAAAGTGATATTGTAATATAGCATCTTTTAAATTTTTTTATTAAATAATTTTTAAATTTACAATTTTGTTGTAAATTGTAAGTGATATTCTCATACACTCCAACAAATTGTTCAAACTACTTAGGCCCAATCCCAATTTTACCCCTTAGCCCTTCCCCTTACCCCTCGTTTTGCACGTTCATGTAAAGGGGTAGTGGTGTCCCAATTCTCTTTAGAGAAGGCGTAGGGCTAAGGGGAAGGGGTATACACCTTCGAACGAAGATTTTTCAGGACCACACTCATTAACAAAGGGTAAGAAAATTTCCCAGAACGCATCAGCTACAGCGGCAGAAGTAAGGAGAGCCACAATTTTTTTTGCCATTATTATGAATTTTTACAACAAACAAGCACATGTTTTAATATATTCATAATCACGTTCATGTTTTACCGTCATGCTTTTATAAAAAAAAACCACTAAAATAAAAACCGCTAAATTTCACAATCTATAATCTACACACTCTCACTCTTCAAAACTAGATTAAAGTCCTATCTTTTTAGCAAAGCATACACTTAGTGCATTACATAGCGGTATGACGCATGAAGTGCCCCACACACGATTTTGCTTCTTGTTTATATACACTATGAACAGCAGCTACGTTAATTATTCTCCTTATTCTGTATTTCCCCCTGGGGGTACTCATCTCGAGACCCTCAGACTATGCAGTGCCACTGATGCGATCCAAGACCAGCGACGAGACGATCCCAAGGTTTCCGGACCAGGCCGTATCCTGAGCTGCTGCTGTAGTAGTCATGATGGAGAGCTTAAGACTGATTCCTGTGATGCTCCAAAGACAGACGTGTCTTCGCGGAGGTCCAGCTACTGCGCCTAGACTGCAGCTCTGCACAAGACCTTTGGCCATAGGAGAAATGGTCGTGCCCAACTGAGCCTGGTTTCTCTCGAGGTTTTTTAAATTCTTCACTTTCGCCAATTGGTGAAGTTTTTTCCTCGCCGCTGTCGCCACTGGCTTGCATGGTTCGGGCTCTGTAGAGCTGCGCATCGATGGAATTGCTCCTCAGTGTTTGGACTCTCAGTACTGATTATATAACCACACTGCACTGAGCTAAACTAAGCTGAACTTAAACACTGAAAACTGAACTGACACTGTTTCAATTCACTATAAACTTCCATGTGAAGCTGCTTTGACACAATCTACATTGTATAAGCGCTATACAAATAAAGATGAATTGAATTGAATTGAATTGAATAATCCATAATCATAACTCCTGTACAGCAGTTCCACAACATTCTGGCACTTGATGACACTCAAATACCCTGTCAGAAAAGTCTAGTGGCTGAGAATGAGCGTTTTACAAATGTTAATGTTGTTTTTTGGTGTGTTTACACAGATGAATAAGCCACGGTGTAAATGCGCAGTATAGTTACGATTGCCACATTAGATCGTTATGATAACATAATATATGCCTTCAGTGACTTCCTGAAGATAAATACCAAAAAATTACACAACTGGAATAACTACAGCAGTCGCCATCATCTGATCTCATATGAAGCAAGAGATCGCGATGACGTGTGATGACGTGTACAGGTGTTGAAGTGCTGTCCCAATTCTTAGGGGTAAATTTTGAAGCCCTTCCCCTTCACACTCGTTTTAAGGGCCAAGTGGAAGGGGAAGGGCTACAAAAATAGAATTGGGATTGGGCCTTATTTAAAATGAGCTGAAACAACACAATTCTTGAGCTTTTTGGGGGACAACTTCATTGTTTTATGTTTTAAACTTTTAAAATTTATACATTAACCTAATTCCCTTATGTTGTCCCAACACAAATGGATTGTGTGGAACCCAGCCTTTTTATTTTTTTTTACCGTATATACAATGCTCAGCATATATGATTACACCCCTCACAAATCTATCTTTTAAATTCTTTTTTTTTTTTATAGGAAGCTATACAATATTATATTTGTGCATCTACATTAAATTAGCCAGTGCTGAAGCCAATTCTAGAGCTTATCTAACAAAATAACATGATAGCGGTCCAAAAACTAGTAGACCAAAATGTAAATGTAAAAAAAAAAATTAGGGAACACTAATTTTGGCTAACTTTACTGTAGTTTTCAAATGGCTGTGCAAATAGTATATAATGCTGTCTTGAGCATTTTCAGGAGGTGTCACAAAAATCTGACTTTTTTTGCATTGGACAAAATGTACAGTGTAAACTGTCATAATGAAAATATGACAAAGCCATTTGACTATCTTGTTCATAAACAATGGTGGCAGGACTTTGCATTTTGATGACACTGACACTTTCATTGATAAGAATACTTGCTTTTGAGGATAAGTTGTGACAGGCTTTTGCAGGTTATCCACTAGGTTTTGCAGTTTGTACTAATTGTTTTGAGAAATGCATTAATTGTTGTGCAAATGTAAATAGTGTTGTGAGAAATGCAGCAAAGCCACTAAGAAAAACTGTAATAAAAAAACATATACATATCGTTTCTGTTATGACGGTTCTAAAAAGGTATAACAGTCTTTAATGCACTAATAGAATTCTGGCTTGATATTCTGGAAGGCATGCAATTTATCATTCTCTCATTAGAGCTGTAATTAGGCCATAAACGTTAGGCCCTATAAGGCCCGAGCCCGTCAGAATTCGGCCCGAGCCCGACAAGTAAATTTTGATTGACAACTTTTTAAAAGCCCGAACCCGTTTACAAGCAGACATTATTAAAATGTACACATGCACGCAGCTCTTTTGCCTTTTCTCAAGAATGAGTCATTTATATGTGTTTTAATATCATTTATTTATAACAAATGTATAGGGCACTTAGAAGTTGGAACAAAGATATAAACAAAAGTTTTCTGTAACATTGAAACATCTCAGCACTTTAAATATGCCTAGATGCATACACTTAGCCATTAAATTGGCCAACACACCAATAAATACCAATAAAGTCTAAAATGATATAAATTAATCCCAAACCCACCAGTCGGGTTCGGGCAAAGATCTTCAGCTCTATCTCTCAATAATTTATACAAAATATTTAGGATACAACCAATAGTACACTAATTGTCTGGCAGCTTCATTGCTGTTATATTTAAGTGTGTTATTTCTCACTAACTGAAATACCAAGAGGCTGAAATGTTACCATTTGGGGAAATAAAATACTGTAATTCTGAACTCAAGCATGGTCAAAAACATACTTGAAAATGCATTGCTTCATTTACAAAGTTAAACACACCTCCTAAAAAGCATTATAGAGTGACTAATATGGAAAATACTACAATTTTCACAGACTCTCACTGAACTCTCTCAGCTCAGACAGTTACTGTCAGCTCATTTAATGCTAAAAACACAATGACTTCTGATTTGATCAGCCATGATACTAGACCTGACAACTTTGAAGACCACTGACTAAGCCAATCTGCCATTAGACATCCCCTTCTCTGACACATGTGAGAATAACAACAACTGAACAGGAGTACAAAACAAAAAAAACAACACTTTTGACTGTCAGCACAGTGTGAACGTTTCTGCAAAGCCGTGTTAACTGCCTGAGCTTAAACCTAAATTTGTTTCCAATTAGTGCCCCGGTGGTGGTGTGGAGCAGGTTCTGACAGCGGGTTCTGTTCAAACTGCAGGTGGCATCAGTGATGTGCATTCGAGACCCACGGCACCTCGTCATGCTGAGCTGAACCCAGACATAACTGGATAAAGCCGGAAAAAAAAGCGCCGTCTGCACCACAAGTGGAAACCTAGACTAAATCTAATACAGCTTCAACCCAAGACCAGGGCACACAGGGTGGACGTGACTGTCCGAATGGGTAATTCAATATCTGTGTGGTTTTCTTCTACATCTCCATCGGTACCAAACAAGTGGGTTCTGGTTCTATTGAATGATTTTATGAACTCAAAACATACGTAGTTTCCAAATTCTGGCCAACACATGGTTTCGTAGAGCTGTGCGTATGTGTTTTATTAGGTGATAGACAGTTTGGAACAGTATTTTCTTTAAAAACACCAATAATCTTTGTTCTATGTACAAATTTGAGAAATCATTTTGGCATTGGAGATGTGATTGTAAACTGATAAGTCTTTCCACACATCAAAAACAAGGAGAAATCAAAATACTACTCCATGAAGGATATTGGTATGCATTAAACAACCAAACAAAGCTTAATAGTTTAGTCCACAGGTCTCAAACTTAAAGGTCCAATGAAATTCAAGTTTTTTTTAGATGTTAGTATCAGTGTTAGTTTTTTAAGATATCTAATAGCTAGTGTGCTTAACATTTGCATTTAGAAGATATAAAACTGATATGAATGTGTAAAGCTTGTAGTTTGTCCTGTAGCAATTTGCCCTTTCTTTGTGTTTCGGATTAGATTACGTCAAACATAGAATAAAAAGGCATATTTCAAAGCCCTTCACGAGAGCTTTAATAGCAGTACACACTGCAGTTGGTGTATGACATCATTGTCTAACTTAAGAAAATAAAAAAAATAAAACAAAATAATAAATAAATAAATAAATAAATAAATAAATAAATAAATAAATAAATTAATTAATTAATAAATAAATAAATGAATTAATTAATTAATTAATTAATTAATAAAAAGCATTCAGTTTTCTGGGGACAAACTGACCTAAATTCATGCATTTAGACATTTCATTTAGGTTTTAAAAAACGACAAACCGGTTCGAAACAAGTAAAGGTTGAGTAAAGGATGACAATTTTACTTTTTTTTGAATGAACTATCCATTAAAAAAGGAAAAATATTTAAACAAATTGGTTTATTTTAAAGGGAGATGCTAATAGCCTAATCCTATTCAATGAGTTATGCTTAGCTAATATATATATATATATATCAGGAAAACAAAAAAGTTTTTTTCTTCAAAAACTCAAATACTAGCCTATACTCTAGTATTTTTCCATGCTTTAAATAGAACTACCACTTTTTTCAAAATGGCATAAATATAAACATGTTAAAAATGTACAGGCTCATTTACATATTTCACTATAATAATATGTCATAATAGTAAATAATTTTTAACAAAGATACAACACAATATTTCACTCTGATCTCACTCTGATATGCAGTTAAAATAAGCACATTCACTGAGTGGTTCTGTCACTGTTTAATCCTGTGCATGAATGTATGATATATAATGCCACATGCACTGTAATGTGTTTTATAATCATAGTTAATTGATAATAAATGTTCGTTAAGAGTTGCATTTTTGTTGGAGGAACAGCTGTGATGATGAGAGGAGCGCTGAGGAAACAGTAGATGGGGAAACCCGATTGGTACATGTGATACAAATGTTTCTATAGCAAAGAACTGCAAATATGCAGATATTATAACAATCTATAGATAAACACACCTTCTGCTCTCACTCTGCAAAGCTGTGGTTTGCTGATTAAACAAAAAACGAGTTGAAAATGGAGGAGCGGAAGTCTGTCGCCGTTTTCATATCAAACCTAAAGGGGACTGAGGTGATCATTTAGTAGTGTACATTTCATGAGAAAATTACAAAACATTTAGAGGCACTGAATAGAAATATAGGGGGCTAAAGCGATGCCTATGCTTTTTAAACATAATTTTACCTCAGTGTTTCAGCGAGACATCATTTAGTTGACTTGTCATCGTTATCGAAAAACTCCCGAAATTTTCTCCCAGCTTCTGCGGTCGTCAGGGGGCGGGGAATGGCGCAAAATAAACAAAAATGCACTGATTGCAACAAATAAGATGCAAGTAAAAAAAAAAACATTTGGTATACAGTTAAAGGGGACGCGAATACACGTAAATTAGGGAAGTCTAATCAGAAAAACAAGTGAGTATACAGAGGGTATATGCAATTATTGATCCTTAGAAGTCGTCAAACAGCTCATGGAAAAAAGTAGGCATACTGAGTATACGTGCATATAACCCCGACTACACCACTGGTTCGGACAGTCCAGGGGACTAACTCAGTTTCCATGTGGTTTTCTTCTACAGTATATCTCCATCAGTACCAAGTGAGTGGGTTCTGGTTCAATCGGATGATTTTATGAACTCAAACCATACTAAAGTTTCATAGAAGCCAAGTCTGGCCAACATGTGGTCTCGTAGAGCTGCGTGCATGTGTTTTATTAGGTGATAGACAAATAAAGTGTATCAGAAACAATGTGTGGGAAGACAGACCTTGGCCTTAAGCTGCTGTCATCTTGACTCGTGTTTCACGAGGGTTTCAATGTCAAACTACACCAAAAAAAATGTAAAAAAACCAAACATAATGTCGTCCATATGCCCATGTGAGATCAACATCTCGGGTGTGTGATTGTCTTTTCCTTCAGCCTCCATCGAAAAAACATCGCTAGATCTTCCCTTGCCTTTGCTTATTGTTCTTGGATTTGACTAACAACTAAAATATATTAACAGCCCTCCTTTGACACAGCGTATGCTTTGATGAGGTTGTTATTCTGACAGCTGCCTACGTGTTTTTTTTTTTCTTTTCCAGGAGAAACGTGTGGTGTGTTGTTACACCTCAAAACCTTGCTGTGAAGCAGTTGTTGAAAGAAAGAAAAAAAATAATGGAACAAATGAAGTGCCTGCACTATGGAAATGGATACGATTTTTAATGCATTAATTCATTTATAGTGACGGTGGCTCAGTGGTTAGCACTGTTGCCTCACAGCAAGAAGGTCGCTGGTTCGAGTTCTGACTGGGCCAGTTGACATTTCTGTGTGAAGTTTACATGTTCTCCTTTTGTTGATGTGGGTTTCCTCTGGTTGCTATAGGTGAATTGGATTAACTAAATTGGCCATAGTGTATGCGCGTAAATGAGTGTGTATGGAGGTATCCCAGTGATGGGTTGCCGCTGGAAGGACATCCTCTGTGTAAAACATATGCTGGATAAGTTGGCGGTTCATTCCGCTGTGGCGACCCCAGATTAATAAAGAGACTAAGCTGAAAAGAAAATGAATAAATTAACAATAAAAATGTTGATAATGTCTATAAAATGTTCTGCAAAGTGGCATAAAGGTGTGATAAACAGACCTCATGTGGGGCAGGGACAGAATTAACAAAAGATGGCATAAAATTGGCATAAAATGACTTCAATAAGCAATCAAATGTGTTTTAAACATACTTTTTTTATTATTATTACCTGTATTTAAATTAGCATGTTTTTCTGATTTATGTTTCAATTTCTTTACGTTTTTAAATAACATCTTAGTAAGTAATTCATGGACTGGAATATAAGAATATTAGTTTATTAGCTTGAAAAAAAATCATCTTTATTCTCCCTTTGGCTGCATCAGAGATTTTTTTTTATTCTTTTTATTCCTTCTTTTGTTTGTCATTTTATTAATACAAGTTGATAGAAATAGAATGCACACATCACATAAAATATGGAAATGATTATAATACTAACTAATACATTTCTTAAATTATAATTTATATATACTATAATTTATTATAATACTATTTTTACAGTTTAAAATTAGAAGGTAAAAAGTGGGAGAGATGCCTACTCTTTAACCTGAATCTTCTTCGGAACTTGCGAACCCAAAAGAAAGCCTTTTTCATTGTGTCTGGGACGAAAGTCTGTCTGCTTTCAGCAACTCTCCCGCTGGTCAGCATGAACACAGGCTGCCAAAAACAGCAGTGGCCCACATCCCAACCCTCCATTCAGGCAGTTTGCCAGTTCCCCCTTCCCCACTTCTCCGTAGGGCACAGGGGGCGGGTGAGGGATCGGCTTGCCCATGGACTCGAGCGGCTCCAGGTCAAAAGCTGAGTGTGGTATTGTAATTTGGCCTGTTCAAATGAAACCTAGAGTGCACAGGTGAGGGCCGCAGACGTGGGACTTGAGTTGGAACTCATCCAGAATGTCATAATATACACATCAGATCTAGCAGACATTGTTTTATATGTAGTGGCTCCTTGGCATTCTTTCTAAAGGCAGAACGACCGGAAAAGAGATATACAGAATGCAATAAAGGGGATATAAATAAGCACGGGAGAGAAAAGAGCAATTGTTCGAGGCTAAGACTGAGCATGGGATTGAAACAGAAGACAATTTATGTTGTTGTGCCAGAATGTTCTTCAATCTTTCACTCGGCCCATATGTTCCCCGATGCCTGCTGACTAGTATGAAACAAATACTTTGTCTAGATTTTAGAAGAAAAATCATTTCTTAAGAAGAAGGGATGAAAAGTGATAAACTGATGCTCCAACCTTAATAATTAAGATCAATAAAATAATAATCCTCTTCTTTTTTCTATTCATATGGATTTGTCACTGTGGAAAGACCAAGTATATAACACTTTTGCATAGAGCTATATCTAAATTATTCTACTAACCATGCACAAAAGTTGCTTAAAATTACACTTATATATTAAGCTTAGTCATTGCAGTGCAGGAGTTATTACAATATTACTTCAACAGTATTACTACAGACCTCACTTAAGCTGAGTAAATATTTATTTACATATTTGTGTGTGTGTGTGTGTGTGTGTGTGTGTGTGTGTGTGTGTGTGTGTGTGTGT
>CAIGQZ010027068.1:7773380-7788360 GCA_903798205.1 Danio tinwini | reverse complement strand
AGATAGATATATATATATATATAGATATATACACATACAGAAAAGCAGAAATGAAATTATGAAAAAAAGTAGCAAAAATGTTAATTTGCTCGCGGTGAAATTCTTTTTATTATATTTTTATTGAGGTATTTATTTCTATGCTTCTAATGAAATAACTTTCAAACCCATAGCAGCATTCAAGTTGGAGGCTAGTTAGAGCTACGTTTTTAGATTGTGATTGTTAGTTAATACACAACATAATAGTTAATCCACAACATATTGAACATTTTGTTTTCAGTGAACAAACCATCATAAAAAGCCTACTGTATGGTACTATTGATGAGACAATCATGATTAGCCTATTTAATTTCCTTTTTCGCGTCTCCATTTGTACGCTGCTAGATCAGTTCACTATGTCACATAACTGCTCCCTGGTGGTCATGTCTTTCTTGTGTAGGACCATTTTGTGTGGTACCGCGCAACACTGCAGCATTGCGTGTTGTCATGTTCATTCATTCGTGCATTCTCAGTGGCAACACTAAGTATTTCCTATAGATTTTTGTCTTTTAGTTTTATTTTTTTTATTGTTTTTAAGGTCAATAGTATATATGCCTCTTACACAAAAAAATGAATCACAATGACGTTTATCATTAACTGATTGTAACTTTTTGATTTTATTTATTAAGTTTTTATTTAATCTATGTTGTCAGAGTTAATCTAAATCTGTTAAAATCAAATATTATAAACTTTTATCAACTAAAAGGTATGACTATGGCATAAATATATCTAGTGGTAAAAAACAAAGTTAAGTTCTTTGGAATTGATTTACTTGATATTCAGGCGGAAAATTGACACAACTCCATGCTCAATATATGCATTAATAAGAAGCATTTAAAACACATTAGATGTATTGATATTATTACCAAAATCATGTTTTTATTTGTTTTTTGATGTAAAGCTTACAAATATCAATCACATGATGTTTATTAGTTCAGCTATGTTAAAGTATGTAATCCAAATGGATGGAAATTTGATATACAATCAGAATACACACATCTTATTTGTTAGGCCAATTTGGTTTCTTCTTTTTCCTAATAGAGAAGTAACAAATAACTTATGTTTCCTGGTGTATCCGATGTATTCCCTTATTATGCTGACTAACCTAATTAACCTTTAGGGCTTTAAATATCACTTTAAGCTAAATAACTAGTCACACATAATGTACTGTCATCATAGCACACACATTTAGTTACTAGCCACAGTAAGGTAACACTTTATTTGGATGGTCCATTTAGGTATTAGTAGACTGTCTGCTTAATATCTGTTAATACTGCTCCTATAAAAAAACTTTGCAAGTACATGTCAACTTACACTAACCCTACAGTAGATGTAGATGCAATGTACTTTAAATTCAACAAACGGACCATCACAATAAAGTGTGACCAAAAAAAGTGTTGAAAATAAAAATCCTCTCCATTAAACAGCATTTGAAAAAAAGTTACAATTTCGCTAATGATTTTGCCTTCAACGATGTATATACTGTAGGACTAAAGTATGACAGTATTTTGCACAAACTGTGCACCACAATAATATGTGAGATACATGTATATGTTTGTATTGTTAAGGAAAGCAAAAGGATGTGGGTCATTATTAATATGAAATTAGGCTAAAACGCTGAGTAAGCCAACGCAATCTCAAGGCAATTCGTAACTATTTGATTTAATGGCTAATTCGTATGAATTTGTACGATCTAATTCATACAAATTAGTATGATTTGCTCATCACCCAATGACGGTTGGGGTTAGGGATGGGGTTAGGTGCCATGCCTCCTTTTTAAAATCGTACATTTTCATACGACTGAACTCATACAAATTAGCCACTAAAGTGACAAAACGTAAAATACTTACGTTTTCTCATGAGATCAGGCTGGAGTAAGCATATTCATTCAAAGCTTTTGTCTGCTAAAATGAGATTTAGAGTTAACTACCAAATAGTATGATCTGATTGATAAAAAAAGACAATGCAAAGCTTTTAAATGATAAAATATGTGCTGGTGCAGTTTAGAATAAAGATTAGGTATTGTGAAATTGTGTGGTTGTAAAACACTAGTAAAACATGTAGTGAATGTGTTGACTAACACTTAAGGTAAACCTGTGTGAACTTAAGAAGTAAAGCTGCATCAGATAATTAAAAGTCATTGAGAATCCTTTTGCATAATAAGTGTGGAAATGTGTCTGGTTTGGCATTGTATTTTACATGGAATAAATTATGAATATATTAATGAGTGTAACAAATATTCAATAGTATCCAATATAACTGTATGCAATAAACTCTCAGAAATAAAGGTATGTGAGCTGTCACTGGGGTGGTACCTTTTCAAAAGGTACAAATTTGTACCTAAAAGGTCCATATTAATACATCAAGGGTACATATTAGTGCCCAAAAAGTACAAAAGTGCTCTTCTTATTTTTTTTAGGTATTTTTTAGGACCCTTTAAGTACAAATGTGTATCTTTTGAAAAGGTACCACCCCAGTGACAGCTCGCGTGCCTTTATTTCTGAGTTTATTAGATCAAAATCATATACAAATGTATTTCTTTCTTCTGATTAAGCAAAATTAATTTAAGAAAGTCACAAATCTACAGTAAAATTAGCTCAGAATGCCAAATATTAATACACTGTAAATCCCAACAGACAACTTTATCAAATGAAATGTGTACTTAAAATTTACTGAAAGTTAATTCTACTCATTTGAAAAGAGTTTTGAACTCAGTGTTGAAGGTAATGAGTTAATTAAACACTTCATTACTTCAATGGAGTAAGTTCACAGTACTCATAGGTATTTGGGTTTTTTTTTATTACTCAAATGGTTTGCTGCAATCGGTTTCCTCAAACAGTTTGAGTTGACTTAATTTTTTGGGTTTTACAGTGTAGCTGATTGAAGAGTATTGACCAAAAATGTTAAACAGATGCTCAAGACTGTTGGTTTTTACAGTACTCAGTTAGTCTGAGTTCTCTTCATTTATCGGGTTTTACTTTGCTCAAATTGCTTCGTTTACTCAAATTGATTAATTTAACAGTACTCATCATGTTAAGTTTTTGAACTTAAATGGATTATTGCAATCGGTTTTCTCAAATGGTTTGAGTTACCTTAATTTTTTGGGTTTTACAGTGTAGCTGATTGAAGAGCATTGACCAAAAATGTTTAACAGATGCTCAAGACATAGATGTTGTGTTTTAGTTTTATTTTTTTTACATTTTTAAAGGTCAATTGTATTATCCTACTTACACTCAAGAATGAATCAGGATGGAATTCATTGTTAACTGTTTGTAACCTTTTAATTTTATTTCATTTGTCATTTTTTATTGTATGTTGTCAAATTCTTTAGAATCAATCCAAATCTGTTAAAATCGAAGATTTTAGATTTTGACTTAATCTGTTAAAATATATGAATATGTCATAAATATATCTAGAGGTAAAACATAATAATAAGTTCTATGGAATTGGTTTATTTGATATTTAGGGCAAAACTGACGCAACTCCATACTCAATAAATGAATTAATAAGAAGCTTTTAAAACACATCAGCTGTATTCATATTATTACCAAAATCGTGTTCAAGAAGTAGATGTTGTGTATAACAGGTTATAAAACTGAAAAAAATACTTTTTTTCGAGACTTGCAGTGTTCCTATCTGAGCTTGTAGGAACACAGATGTAGAGAAATGATCCATGCAGTCTGGATTATCATATCAAGCAATAACCCTGATTTCAAACTACACTATTTTTGCTACGGTTTCAAATAGCATATGACTCATCATATGAACTCAGCAACTGAGAGAAAGCCATCATAATAGTTTGTTTTTAACGTATTCCCTATTGTCATCTATGTCTTTTATTCACAGAAATACTTGCACTTTTGTTAATTATAACTTTTTAGTTGAAAAGAGACATTTAACTCTGATATTCGGTTTAATTTCAGACCCCCACCCCCCCCACACACACACCCCTTGCATCCATACTTTCTACTTTTTGTTTTTCTTTTTTTTCTACTTTTTTTTAATAGTTTCGCATATCTCTCTGTGATGTACAAACAAGTGTCGACTAGTAGAAAGCGATACAGTATACAACAGTCAATGTTCTGGAAAAAAAAGCATGAAGATGGCTAAATAATTCATAAAAGTATATCAAATTATACCACAATGAATTAAACTTTCAGAAGCCTGTCCACATTCACAGCGCCAGCTCGCTCTGAATTACCCACTCCTGTCAAAACCATTTCCATGCTGACTTTTCATCCGTCTGACATATTTTATAATTGCGGCAATTAGTTCTGATAAAGTTTCCAATGCAAAAGATAAACTACCACAACTATCCAAAAAAAAGTCAATCCAGTTACAAACATTTAAATAAAAGCCACTTACTTTTTACTTGGGTCACAGGGGGTCATAAGGGCACCAGGAGCCTTCTGGAATTACGTACGTTTTCTCCACTGACTCCAGCAGGGTAGAACAAAACTCCTGAAGTCAGAAAAAAGAAGATGAAGCTCCCGCTGAGATGCACGGCGTCTGTCCTGAGAATAAGACTCGTGTAAACACAACGCACCTTTGTGTTTCGTTATGTTTTGGCTGAGTGAAACTTAACCCCTCGAGAGCCGACTAACCTGTCTTTTGTTTCTACATTCCACTCTCTCTCCAGGTTTTCGCAGTTATTTTGTGAGTCCACGCCTGTCGATGAGCTCAGCGGGTCAGGCTCATGTTTCAGCCTCGTAGAGGAATTCGTAGGGCAGGCGGACTCTGAAAATGAGCCTGAGAGAGCCGACTGGAGGAGCAGCGGCGGGTCATTGGGTCGCGTCCCGCTCAACAAAGCCGGAGTTATGAGGCAGAGGGGTCAGGCTTGCCGCGGGACGTCAAGGGCTCTGGGAGAGTCATTCAGTGACAGGACATGCACTGTTCCCTCAGGCAACAGCTCTCTGATGAATCTGTCCAACTGAAGTGAAATGGAGACACTTAAACTGTTTGATTGATTTAAGATAATTTAGCTTTTGAAGTTGTTCGGGGTAGTTTAAAGCAGTTTGCATATTCTAATTTTAGGAATTAGCTTACTCAAAAAAAATATTCTGTTATTAATTACTCACCCTTATGTTGTTCCAATTTTCTGAGACCTTCATTCATTTTCGGAACACACATTAAGATATTTTAGATGGAACTTGAGAGCTCTCTCATCCTTCCAAGGTCATGAGATTTATTCAAAATCCAGAAAAGGACTTGCAAATAGCAAAGACTTCAACAGTTTGATGTCTCTGGACACATTTTAGTTGAGGTCTCCATTGTATTACTGGATTGTTAACTGCAGGTTACCAACATAGGTTTATTCTGAAAACGTAGTCATATATATACACAATTCCGGAGATCCCGAATTATGTAGCCTGAAGTATGTATGGCTGCATTTTGTCTTTAAGAACACTACAGGGCGGTATGATGCCATTCCTTTTCATGCTAGCAGCTGACTGCTTACCTTCGTATGGACGGCTTTTTCCACTGTTACCAGTTTGTCCAGTGGCTTGCAGCGTATGTTGACAGACTTGATTTGCAGAGAGGAGTTGACCGCATCGACAGGGATCGAGTCTGGCAAAGAACGGTTCCAGAAAGTAGGTAAGACAAAAACAAAAGCCAAAAAATAAAATAAATAACAGGGTGAGAATGTGGTAGAATCTGAAAATGCTGTAAAAATCAGGTGCCTTTTCTTTTTCTGGATTGCTTATCAAAACACTGTTGGTTTGGTTTAGTGAAATGGGTGGGCGCTGGTCAATTGGTGCTTAGAGTGGAGGAACTATGACATCACCTTGTAGGCCAATCGGCTGCTAGCATAAAACTGGTTCCCTCGCTAAAATCCCCATAGTATTTTCCCATAGGCTTTTCGAAGATTGCAAATAATAAGCTCTGTGTCAAAACACAGTTTATTACACGTACACGTTTTGTCCAGCCAGATAATCCTCACACGAAAATACAACTTTTAGCACTTTTGGATCTTAAATGCAAACACAAGAATGGAAAAGCTAACATTAGGCTATAACTGGACTACAGTGCCTTCGGGGCGCTCGCCTGTGACGTCAGCACCACCCTGCTACAGACAACTCTTCAAGCTTATTTTTTTTTTAAATATGGTCCATGACAAAGATTTAATCTCTCTGTTTATTATATTATAATCTACGCTACATATTATAAACACATAAATACACAAAAACACATAGACCTACGTGCCTTTGGGATAGTTTTTTTTTTTTTTTTTACGTGGGAAATACATTTTGTTTTGCTTTACGGCTGTTGTAAAAGTTTTAAAACTGTATGTATAAATGTGTCTACATGGTATTATCATAAGACATGTTTAAATCAGTGTATCACCCGCGTGCTTACAGCCCGCTTACCTTAGTAACAAATGACAGAAATGAGGCGTGAGGGACTATCAAATGCCTGCAAGTTCCATCATGGACACAGAACAACATTCAATATTCTTTTTTGTCACCAAGTACAGCGAAAAGCAGCCCATATAGTCACATATGCTATACATTTTAGGAAGGAGTGTAAATATTGCAGTTATGACAGAGTAAATGTGTTCAGATGAAGAAAGAATTAAGAAAAAAATTCTTTGATCAAATGAGAGTTAAAATGACAGTTAATATGTGTGTATTTCTTACACATTTATTCACACGTTTGCATTACTGAGAGCAGGGAAGAGACAGACTGCACTGTATTACTACTTGTCTATAAATCACTAAATGGTCTAGGACCTCAATACATAACAGATATGCTTACTGAATACAAACCTAATAGAACACTCAGATCTCTAGGATCATATAAACTAGAAATTCCAAGAGTTCAGTCAAAGCAGGGTGAATCGGCTTTCAGCTAATACGCCCCCCGCTGCTGGAATCAGCTTCCAGAAATGATCAGATGTGCTCCAACATTAGGCGCATTTAAATCAAGACTGAAAACACATTTGTTTAGCTGTGCCTTTACTGAATGAGCACTGTGCTTCAACCGACAGATCACACTACTATGTTTTTCTCTTCTTTTCCATTCTTTTACAAACTGTTTTGACATATTTTATCTGTTTTTATCTTTTTTTTATTATGTTTTTATTTTTTTCTTACACTTGTCTTTTTTTATTCCTGTTTATGTAAAGCACTTTGAATTGCCACTGTGTATGAAATGTGCTATATAAATAAACTTGCCTTGCCTTGCCTTGCCTTGGTAAACAGTATCTTCATAATATTGTTTAATTAAAATAAAGGATCAACAAATTAATCTGTCTTTACAAGTGAACGCATTATCTTCACAATATGAATTCACAATTAGAAAATACTACAAACAATAAAATACTATTCATGAAAATACTTAATAATACACACAAATCCAAGTGCCCAACGCGAGTGAGCTGCGTTCCAGACCAGTTCAGCTCGATGACGTATAATGTCTTCGACATCGCCTGTAGTCCCTTTTAGCAACTTGTTAGCAATTGTCTTATTAAAGAAGCGTAACTGATAAAAAAAAAAAATCAAGAGTGTGATGTAACTGATGTGTTTTATGTCGTAGAATAAAACGTGAAAGTATCTTGAGTTTGTGTTAGCCACAGACCTTATTTAAGCGATTTAACTAAAATCCCATTGAAAAAA
This sequence comes from Danio tinwini, assembly GCA_903798205.1. NCBI lineage: Eukaryota > Metazoa > Chordata > Actinopteri > Cypriniformes > Danionidae > Danio > Danio tinwini. The sequence goes on along the minus strand of CAIGQZ010027068.1, from coordinate 7,780,708 downwards.
CCTATTGACTCTGGGATGAGAAAACCGGATCTGCTAAAATGCTAACTCGCTTCCGGGTTTTTGCATACAAATTGACGTCATAGTTCCTCCACTCTATTTAAAACACTATTGGTTGGGTTTAGGAAATGGGGTAAGTGGGGGGATCGGTCAGTTGGTCAGTCAGTCAGTCGACAGCGGCCTCTGGTGGATTTACGTAAGAGCAGCAGGTGTCAATGGCACTCACGAGAGAAATTTGAGATCTCTAAAAGCGTACACAAGCGGCCTCTGGTGGATTCACGAAAACGTCCTCCTGGGACATATTTGGCACTTTCCAGAAATGTATATAGTGCTGCATTTTCATAATGAGCCTGAGTTGATATATACTGTCCAGCCTATACACAACACCTTAACTCTTTGTGATTTTAATAAAACAATGTGAACCTTTTATTATTTTTAAGTCACACAAATACTGAAACATCTCCATCTCCAAATCCCCAAAACTACAAGCTATTTTTCAGGCTTGTACTGCATAATTCAAAAATAAATAAATAAAATACACACAATTCTCTAACCAATTCTATGCCCCTGCGAAGCTTCTCTAAGCAATGGATGCTTCTCTCTATTTGCAGTGGATTTCTGTTTTGCATGTGTTTTGAGAATTTGTGTGAATTTGTTTCTCATCCACTCTAATATACCATTTCAAAATGAACAAAAATAGAAAATGTATGCTTAAATCTCAACACAGAGCTCAAAGAGGACATTGGACTCTATTTTAATGATCTAAGCATAAAGTCTAAAGCACATGGTGCAAACGAGGTTAAGGGCATGTTCAAATCCACTTTTGCCATTTTAAGAACAGAAAAATACAGTCTGCGCCCTGGCACATGGTCTGAAAGGGTTGTGCTTATTCTCTTAATGAATAATGGGTGTGTTTTGAGCATAACGTGCATTAAACCAATCAAAGTCTAATCTCCCATTTCCTTTAAGTTGTTGCGCCACAACGCATTTGCTATTTGCATGGAGAACTTTGTTAGAGGAAAAACTGAATGCTTCATTAGCGAGAAAATGGTTAAAGACCATCTGCATGACGATAAAGAATGAGCGTCCTCCATTCCACCATTTTACTTTCTCTTTACTTTACTTTTACTCTTTACTTTACTCTCTTTACTTTCACAGAGTACACAAATGGTGGGAACTTACTTCACTGAGGACATCAATTAGCCTTCCCATTTATTCATTCATTCATTCATTTTCTTTTCAGCTTAGTCCCTTTATTAATCCGGGGTCGCCACAGCGGAATGAACCACCAACTTATCCAGCACATGTTTTACATCGCGGATGCCCTTCCAGCTGCAACCCATCTCTGGGAAACCTGCAAATTTCATTTAATTTAATAAGCACAAGTTTCTAAACAACTATTTCTAAATTCAGTTCTAATTACCAGCAAACAAATAAATGAATAATAATAATGAAGTGTGGAGTTATATTTTAACACATGTCCTATTCTTATGGCCCATATAGTGACGCATACATCTTCAAAACCTGACAGGTGGACAAATCTAAACTTGTTTGTATAAAAAATATATAAATATGCATATAATAATAATAATAATAATAATAATAATAATAATAATAATAATAATAATAATAATAATAATAATAATAATAATAATATTAATAATAAAAAAATAATAATATAACAACAACAACAACAACAACAACATTATTCAAATGCACATTGTCAAGAATAAACTAAAAAATTATGATCTGAAAATAGCAACAAATCACTCCATACACGTCTTGTGCTTTATTGTTCTAGGTGTATGATAAGGCCCCAAGTGTGAATTACAGAAAGTAATGTAATGTGTTGTGTAATGTATGTGTGTTACATGTTATCTTTACTTTTCATAGAAAATCTACCCAATTCAGACAGAAATAACCAAAAGGTGGCATGACAACATTTAAGCATTTCATATTGGTGGCTTAAACAGCTTGAACTATAATAGCAGACTTGGTTAAGTGACAGCCATGACCTAAATATGACTTTTATTCATAATAATAAATCCTAAAATTCAGTATTAGTAGCCTTCCTGCTGTCAGCTGTGCACACTCAAGCTCGGAGGATCTCCTTTTCTTGGCTCCATTGGGTCAAACTTGTCAATTCAGTAAATTTATTATGGAAACTTGCTATGAATGAATCATTTAAATCAAAGAGTCATTAGCTTGATCTGACTGGATCATTTGAATTAGTGACTTTAAGAAATTCACTATTTATTTAGACGCGATATATAACCGTCCAAAGAGCAGTTCAAGGTTAAAAAAATCAAATATTGAAGTGTCGTTCCAAACCAAAGTGCTCAAAACTAGCCTCTTTGAAGGCCCCTTTGGAATAAAAAAAATTGAAGGGTGCAAATGATGGACACTTTGATCCCCCATGATCCTTTGCACAGGGAATTAGTTTGTTTGGTGTCACACACTGCATTCTATTAAGAATGGCTCCTCCCTATGCCCTAATCCCTTCGAAACAGTTTAACAAGATTGGACCATAGGTATGAGCCCAAAGATTCAGTCGCTGTGACCCTGGCCTTTGACCACTGCTCAATCCACATTGTACTGGCCAATTATGGCTACCACAGGATGGTTCTACATTGCCACTTCAGGCTAAGCCTGGTCGGGTAATATGGGAAATAATCTGGACAATTTACCGGTCCTCAATTTTGTTGTACTCATAAGGATTTTTGTCTTTCATAACCAAAAAAAAAAACAAGATTTTGAATGCAAAGGGCTGAAATGAGTTTCCTTTGCAAGGTGACAGGATGCGTCCTTAGAGATAGATTGAGAAGCTCTGTCACCAGTAGAGTCACTGCTCCTCCACATCAAGAAAAGCCAGTTTAGGTGGCTTGTGCATCTGTTTTGGGACTACCTATGTGTTCAGGCCATATCCGACCAGGAGGAGGCCGATGGGAAGACCTAGAGCACACTGTTGAGAATATGTCTATGTTTGTTCCTTAGTTCCTGCACAGTTTAGTTCCAACCCTAATTAAACACACCCGATCAAACTAATTGAGTCCTTTAGGCTTGTTTGAAACCTACAGGTTAGTGTTTTGGAGCAGGGTTGTAACTCAACTGTGCAGGCCTGTGGCCCTCCAGTGACTGAGTTTGACACCCCTGATTTAACCTAATGAGTCATTAACTAAAGGCTTGCTCTGACAGGATCTCTTGAACTAGTTTGTCGATTTGCTCTGACCAGATCAGGATTACTTGCTTAAGATTACTTGCTTATCTGGGGAGACTTGCTTTGTTGAAGCATTTAACCTAGTGAGTCATTAACTGAAGACCTGCTTTGACAGGATCATTGGAATTAGTGAATCGTTATCTCAGAGGTGTCAAACTTCCTGTTCAGGGATGTTCCTAGAGGTCCACAGTCTTGGAGAGTTTAGCTCCAACCCTGCTTCAGCATACTTACTTGAAGGGCTCAATTTGTTTGATCAAGTGTGTTTAATTAGGGTTAAAGCTAAACTCTGCAGAGGTGTGACCCTCCAGGAACTGTGTTTGGAGTTCCTGATGACCCGTTTCCACTGAGTGGCATGGTACGGTACGCTTTATGGCCGTTTCCACTGTAAAAAGGTACCTAAAAGCGAATGGTACCAAACCACTTTTTGGGTACCCTTTCGAAAAAGTACCTAGCAAAACAAATGGGTACCAAAAGGCGGAGTTAGATGGGCAGCTGAATGCTATTGGTTTACAGAGATACGTCACTAGCACATTCACAAGCCAAGAGAGAGAAAACAAAGGAAGCGTCAATTTTAAATACACAGCCGAGACATTACACAGAAATTCTATGAACATATCATAACAAGCAATGGTCACCTGAGCTTAAACAAACCTTATAGACATTTTCATGAACAGCCACAAAGCCAAGAAGAAGTGCATAATCTACCCTGTGCCTTGTAACATTAGTTGTTTACAAGGCCGCGAGCAGTTTCACTTTCTTCAGAAACTTCGCATTGCAAGCGCGATGCGAAGTAACAACTTCGCATCGCGAAGTAACAAAGCTCTATTTGAAATAACAAACTTCTTGAACTAATAATAATAACGTGCGTGTGATTATTGAAGTGCTTCTGACATCCGATGCTTTCAGGAATGGACACAGTTGTCTGTGCACAAGAGTGACGCACAAAAAATAACAAAGGAGAAGCCAGAAAAAACAAAGGAGCAAATGATTCTTTCAGTAACTTAAAACATGAACGAACTGCCATGTTTAACGATTATCATCACCTTTTGGACTATTATGAATTCGGAATGATGGAAATACTTTCAAACAGAGAGGTTACATGTTCTGGTGAAGATTAAAGACACAGATGAGAGGTTTGCACAGACTGTAGGCTATATTTTGCATGTTGTTTTTGAACCCAATTAAGGACTAAATGTATGCTGTGTGCAGTTTTTCTGTAATTGGTAACATATCGAAGACTGTCTGTATGTGTTTATAAATGTTGATTTATTTATTTATTTCATATAATTGCAGACATTACAGTAGGCTATTTTGCATCATTGATCTGCAGTTATAATCATGTTCATTAAAAGGTTTGTAATGAACATTTACAAGTATTTGTGTATAAAGCAACTGTTTTGTGAGAAGTGCTTCTCATATGAAATGTGAACGACCAGTACAGCTTTATTTTGACATTTCCTTGAGTAAGAATGACGTCGCCTAAAACTTTATGTACACCATTGGCACCCTTTTGGCAGTAGAAACGCAAACCTGAAAAAGGTGACCCATACCAAACCGTACCACTCAGTGGAAACAGGCCATAACTGGAGATGATGAATCAGCGAGTCGTTACCTGGAGGCTCGCTCTAACCAAATTATTTGAACAATTGAGTCTTAATCCGAAGAGATTATCTGAATCATTGAGTCGTTAACTGCAGATTCACTCTTTTTGGATAATCTGAATCAGCTGAACTAAATCCAGGATAGTCCAGGTTTCCAGCTCATTAGTTCTATAACACTACACAGAATGATTACAGTTATCCCAATTAAAGGCCTACAACGTAACCAAATTGCAAAGATATTTTTTCAATAAGCTGTGGTTACCGTGGAATAATTGACTCCTGTTTGTTGAATTATTAAAAAATAATGCACACCCTCTGCTTCACATTGCAGTCACATCACTGCCTCAGGTGTGCATTTTCTTATAATTCAACGCCCCTTGTCAATTACTTCCTACTAAATCAATCAAATCAGAAGAAAATCCCGCAGTTCTGTCAACCATTGCATTGGAATGTGATCATAGATCATATTCTCTGTTTTTATAGTGCGACATATATAAAACAACCACGTCATCTGATTTATTTTGTGTGGGCGTGATGCCTATATCTGTCTGTTTGTTGCTGAGTAAAGAGCAAAATATAACTCACGGTAGCCGAGGTCTTTCAACCCTTATGAGCTTTGGTGATATTTGATTTACGTTCGCGAGCTGGAATCCAATAAGCTGCTAACTGAGCACAACATGCTTTAGTTGGCGGTGCTTTATGATCTAATGGCATGAGAGGTCATAACCGATCTGCACTTTAGAGAACAAAAGCTTTTCACACATCCAGAGATCGCCCTGTGTCTTCTTGACGCACGACTAAGAATAGTACGAATAGATGGATGCTGTTGTTATTATAGTTATATGTGTGGATTGTGTTTTATTGGCTGGTCTGTGAGGCATGAAATTTTGACATCATACAACAAGCAAAATTAATTATTGAATAAGTGATTTTATTGCTTATATTTATGTATTTTTTTCTCTTTTTTGTTAGAGCTCAATCAAACCACTTTCTTTATTCATTATATGATTAGGACTTAAGCCTAACATTGCTTACTTCACAAACGTTAGGTAAATGTTTTGGAAAGCGAGAACAAAACATTTTTTAGTATATCAAAGGTTTTGCATTTAGTTTCTTTTTTTTCAAGAGAGGTTAATGTGCCACAACTTAAGAAAACACGTGCAATTACATAAAACACCAGCAAATTGAGAAGATCTTCATCAGTTTGACAGCACAATTGCTGCAAATCGTCACAACACAAAGACGTTTTTTTAAAAACACGCTGCATTTTCACACAACGCAAACAAATTATTAAAACGCGCTGCATTTCCTCACAATGCAAACAATTTATGAAAATGTGCTGCATTTTCTCACATCACAAAAAGAACAGAACACAATGGAAATGTTTCAAAGGGACCCAAAAACGTGATGGACGCTGCTGTGCTATGACTTTTACTCAATTTGCATACTATCCATCTTAAATAGTATTTGAAAATACAATTAGTATGTCCCAAATCGTAGTATGTTGAAAAGGGTATACAAAAGGTTCACAGATGGTTTGCTATTTTCTGTAAAAAATGTAAGTGTAGAAGCAACTATACTCTAACCGCTGACATTGCGCACAGTACATTGCGCATTGAACGTGAATTCAATTAAAACTACAAATGCAGGTGAAAATCTCAAACTACAAACATGGTGGACGCGCGAGACCAACCGTCAAGTAGAGAGGCTTCTAATTACTAATACTGAAAGTAATTATTTCCTTGCCAAATTTTTTTAATAATGTGTCAAAACAAGCAAAACACTGCTGTATACATACACTTTTTATTCAACAAAACAGCTGACATTTAAAAATATATGTATTCTCATGCATCTAAAACTATGTACAGTGGTCTGTTCTGGCTCCCATATCACCACCTAACTATGCATACAACAACATATTAAAGCAATATTATTGTAAAGGATGATTATTAAACTATATTAACAAAAATAACAGCAAGCAAAAGAAAGCGGGTAAAAAAACATTCCATGCGCGATAATGAAAGGATGATGCCACGCACACACTTCATGTTAAGCCAATTAATAATCTGTTTAAAGAATGGTTAAAGCGAAAGCGACAACTGCTGCTGCTTACAAAGAATCACGAGCCCTTGAAGGACTGTGGGTGCACGAGCATCGCACTCGTTTTATTTCCAGGCACGGTTGCTTAGAGTGAGGAAACGGCACAGGAGCTTTTAAACACTCGCGTGCATCAAATCATCTGTGCGCACGACACTAAAGCCCTCGTCAGTGAGTGAGGAAAGCCTGTCTCACTGTGCCCGTGATCCCCTTATTCGTTATTCACCTGCTTTCTTTTGCTCGCATGAAAAGCTGTTTTTGTTGTGCTGCTTCTCGATTCTAAGATCACATTTGTATGCATATAGACAAACGGTCATAAACTAACAGACTAATGTGTAGTGACGACGAGCCAGCACTGGAAATTAAAAAATGAGTTTCAGCCAGCCAAAGTGGCTAGTGAGAGTGGCTGTCTAACC
>CAIGQZ010027068.1:7749057-7765669 GCA_903798205.1 Danio tinwini | reverse complement strand
AATAATAATAATAATAATAATAATAATAATAATAATAATAATAATAACAGGTGACGCAGTGGCGCAGTAGGTAGTGTTGTCGCCTCACAGCAAGAAGGTCGCTGAATTGAGCCTCGGCTGCATCAGTTGGCGTTTCCGTGTGGAAATTTGCATGTTCTCCCTGCGTTCGAGTGGGTTTCCTCTGGGTGCTCCGGTTTCCCCCACAGTCCAAAGACATGTGGTACAGGTGAATTGGGTAGGCTAAATTGTTCGTAGTGTATGAGATTGAATGAGTGTGTGTGTGGATGTTTCCTAGAGATGGGTTGTGGCTGAAAGGGCATCCGCTATGTGAAAACTTGCTGGATAAGTTGGCAGTTTATTCCGCTGTGGCGGCTCCAAATTAATAAAGGGATTAAGCTGAAAAGAAAATGAATGAATAAATGAATGAATGATAATAATAATAGCAATAATAATAATAATAATAATAATAAAACCATTGCATTGCAATCAAAATGTAGGCATGTGCAACTCTTGTGTTGTCCTAGAATTCTGTAAACACTGTTTGTCCTTTGGGTCAAAAAATGACTCACCTTTACCAAACCTCACAAATAAAGCAGATACATTTAATTGCCATTCTCCATTAATTTCAGTACACTGCAAACCCATAGTTTTACCTTGATTTTACATTGCTTTTATCTCTTTTGTAGAACCATGCTTCATCTGACTCTAATTCTAGCGCACTACATTACACCAAGTACACACTTGCAAACATATAGTTATTCTTGTGGGGACTCCCATAAACATAATTGATTCTACTGTGCAAACTGTATATTCTATTCCCCTTCCCTGGCCCTATTCTTAAACCCAACAAACAATCTGGAAGTCTACATTTTCAAAATGTTTTGAATTTATGAATCGTTTAATGAAAACAAAACAAACTTCTTCCTAAAAGGTCAGGAAGTTCTGGAATAACTAATCTTGAAATGAAATTTGTCCTCACGACATAGTGAGTAACCACCATACTTTCTTGAATGCAGTTTACATGGACTCTTCATAGTCTATGACTGTTATACTGTACAAACTCTGTATATCAGTCATGCTCATAAAGCCTTTGGGGGGTGGGGGGTGGGGGTGGGGGGGTGGAGGGGCTTCAGAATACTTTTATTTTAAATCTTGGACCTTATTCTTGAATCTAAAAATGAACAATAAAAAGGTGTCAAACACCAAAAGCGGCCCATATCAACATTGATTTGAATACTATTTTGGCTAAAATAGTCACAAAGTGTGGTTATGATGACCATCCAACAAGCTAATTCAGAATAGTGGTTAAAATGTCACTAAAATGCAGTACTATAATGTCAGAATTAAATATAAAATGATGCATATATTTGCAAAAAGGTCCACTTTTTGAGAAAAAAGAACCACTACTTTCACCAGGCTGGCTACAGAGATGTCAGTGTTTCTTAACCATGATCCTGGAGGACCAACAAGACTTCATTACCGGTCTCTCAGTCTCTGCTACTGAGCTGTTGATCTGAATCAGGTGTGTTTGGTTAAGACAACATGGAAAATGTGCAGAGCTGGTAGTCCTAAAGGAACGTGGTTGAGAAACACTGCTGTATATTATATCCCTTACCCCTGCCTTACATCTATTGCTAATCATTTATCCTTCCATTAATTCATTTTCCTTCGGCTTAGTCCCTTTATTCTTGAGGGGCTCCACAGCGGAATGAACCACCAACTATCCAGCATATGTTTTACACAGCGGATGCCCTTCCAGCTGCAACCCAATACTGGGAAACATCCATACACACTCATTCGCACACATACACAATGGCCAATTTAGTTTATTCACCTATACCGTGTCTTTGGACTGTGGTGGAAACCGGAGCACCTGTAGGAAACCCAACTTGCAAACTCCACACAGAAATGCCAATTGACCCAGATGGAACTCTAATCAGCAACCTTCTTGCTGTGAGGCGATAGTGCTAACCACAGTCAATCTGTCTATTGCCAATCTTCACCAAAAAAAAAAAAAAGTATGTTTTCTTTTACTTTATGGTTTATAATGACACAGAGTTGTTTATGTTGTTATATCCATGTCATCATGCATGCTTGTGTCCTCCTAGTCAATTACACACAGTGCTTTGTTGTGTTACATTTCCTGTTGCATCCTCACATGTCAATTCTCTTCTGAATTTGCAGCATCGTAATCAGGAGTTTGTTTTAGGAGAAACAGATTTCTGAACTGCTCAACCCATTATTACTTCTGAGACAGCAATACCTCTTTCAGCGCCCTCATCATCTGCTGAATAAATTCAATGCAGCCTACTTGGTTGATTGTTTTTCCCCTCATGCGAGATATCTGACCACACTGATTGGACGCTCACGAAGTTGGAACAGGCATCAATTGTTTCCATGGCAGGAGGCAGTAAACAGGCTGGGAGGTCCGTCTGTGAAGAAAATAAACTGCTTTTAATTATACAGCTGCGTTCATCCGGCATCAGCTTAATCCTAAGATTGAAACGTTATTTATAACTTCCCAGGACTTATTTACAAATCTACCAACCTAAGTGTATTTTCCGATAAGTAATTAGATGTGTAATTAAAAAAAAAAAAAGATTAAAATTTTTGATGATGATTGTTTTTAATTGCAGTTTTGCATTTTGTTGTTGATTTGTTTGGCTTTTGTGAGGCAGGATTTCAAGATTGACAAAAATTTGTTTATGAAAACGCGAGCGGACTGTCATTTAGAATGTTTGTGCGTGGTTTATGTTCCTGATTGTTTATTGTGCCATTTCCGAGTCTCAAGACAGAGTTTCTGTGGGCACATCAAGGCTTTCTTTCTATTAATCACTATCTTTCTTATTTTTCAGTGCAAAGCAAGGTCGCAGAAGAGTCATTAAATGTTATTTCAAGGGAGAGACATATTTGGAATTACAGCGATGTGGCCACCCACGGATTTAATGTTGATAGATCTGTCAGGTACAGTATAGTCATCATTAAGGAATCTTGCTTTATGCATTTATATATTTCGGTTGGCTCTTTTGGAAAGATAGAATTGTTTATTCAACCTTGATTGATTGATTGATTGACTAACTGATTGATTGATTGCCCATAAGTAGACAGCACTAAAAATAGGCATACATGCAGGGCCTACAGTTAAAACACAGCAAGCACCAAATGTGGGTAAAATTAACCACTGGTGAGTATTTATAGCAGTGCCAGTTGGTGGGTAAACGTTATGAATTACAACACAATGCATTGAGAATAGCAGTATCTTGGTATCTGGCTGGATCATGAACCCTGTTGAACAATCAGATTTGATTTGCCCCTCACTATTCAATTCAATTCAATTCACCTTTATTTGTATAGCACTTTTACAATGTGGATTGTGTCAAAGCAGCTTCACATGGAAGACTATAGTGTATTGAAAGTGTTAGTTCAGTTTTCACAGTTTAAGTTCAGTTTAGTTCAGTTCAGTGTGGTTTAATAATCACTGCTGAGAGTCCAAACACTGAAGAGTAATCTATCGATGCGCAGCTCTACAAGTCCCAAACCATGCAAGCCAGTGGCGACAGTGGCAAGGAAAAAAATCACCAATTGACTTCACTTTGCTTTATCAGCTGTGGGTTCATGTGATAATTTCGATGTGTGACGCATCTGATAAAACACAAGTGTTATAAAGAAAGAAGTGTTTGCCAAAAAGAAGTAGTCTATAACCAATTATTTCAAAGGATGGTAATGTCTGAGACTGTTTTAATATTGACCATTGTTTTTAGTGAGCCATTGCACAGAGAGAAACCTATTTCTCAAACAATTAAGTTCACTTACTTTTTCACTTTTGCTTCTAAATGCATGCATAAGAGTCAAAATGGCAATTCTCATAAAACATTGTGTAAAAAATCGAGTCTATCTCAACCCAACTTCTACATCTTTTCACAATTCGCGTTTCATGATTCTTTTTTAACAAGCTTATGGCTCTTTTCCACTGACTGGTACAGTACTGTACGGTATGGGACGGTACGCTTTTATGGCCGTTTCCACTGTCAAAAGGCATACCGTACCGTACCCCTTTTTCAGCACCCTTTCAAAAGGGTACCAAATACGAGAAAGGGTACCAAAAGGGTCCCAAAGGCAGAGCTAGTGGCGCAGCTGAACGCTATTGGTTTACAGAGATACGTCACGAGCTCATGCAACAAGCCAGAATGAAAACAAAGGAGCCGCCATGTTTTCATACACAGCCGAGAGACTAAAGTATATATCCATATAATAACATATAATAATGAGCCCTCTTCGATCTGGGCTCAAATGAACCTTGTCGTCATCCAAAAAGAAAAGCAGATTTTACCCTGTGCCCCGTAGTTTTTTACGAGCCAGTCTGAAGCGCGAGGGGTTTCGATTTCTTGCTTGCGCTCGCCGCGCTTCTATATTTGAAATAACAAACTTCTTGAGCTGATGATAATAAAGTGCGCGTGATTATTGACGTGCTTTTGAAACCTGATCCTGCCAGAAACTGACAAAAGCGAGAGTGATGCACCAAAAAACAAAAGGAGAAGCCGGAAAAAAACGGAGCACATTATTTTTTCAGCAAACGTGAACAAACTGCCATGTTTAACTATTATTATCACCTTTTGGACCATTATGAACTCGGAATGATGGAATTCTGGAGCGAAAATGACGTTGAATGCAACTTTCTGTCGTACACCACGCCCACCAAAAGAGTACAATTGGTACCCTTTTAGCAGTGGGAACTCGAAATGATAGAATTCTCGAATGAAAATGATGTTAATTGCAACTTTTTGTCGTACACCACGCCCACCAAAAGAGTACCATTGGTACCCTTTTAGCAGTGGAAACACAAGCCTGATAAAGGTGATTCGTACCGACCCGTACTGTACCGTATTGTACCAGTCAGTGCAAATGAGCCATTAATTATCAAGGGGAAACCACGTTGAGTGAGTCTACCGAAAGGTCTGGAATTGTTCTTAATCAACATACAAAGAGAAACCTTTTTAACATGATCAAACGGGAAGAACCTGTATAAAATGTCTGAACGGAGAATGATTCTGACTCCGCTGAAGCCAAAATACTGCAGTGTATTTTGATACTGCTATGCTGAATAAACATCTTCATTGAGGTCTTCTACGTCCTCCTCCTTTTTTTTTCTTACAACTGTTTTGACTGAAATGCAAGTGAGCAGTTTGAGAGAAATTGTTCTGTGCATACATCCTTGAAGTGAGAGCAGCAGAAGACACTAGCTTTAGGAGACTAATGCAGAAATACCTTCCCCAGATAAACACAAAAGGTAAATGTTATAAGCAGACGTAGCAAATGGTGTAAAAAGAATTCCAATTATGAGTTTTTAGTAAATAAAAAAGGCAGAAAATGTAATTATAATATACATATTGTTTATAAGTAATTAGTAACATATATCTGGTTGAACTATGTGGTAACACTTTACAATAAAAGTACATGAATAATGAAGTGTTAACATGTGAACTAAACATTACTTCATTATGAACTAACGATGAGTTAATGTTTGCACTAATTATGAACTAACTTTAACTACAACATGAATTCATGTGTGAGTAACAGCTTCCTTATTTGCTGGTTAGTACATGATTGTTTGTTAATTAATGTATTAGTTTATGCTTAACCATCAGGAACACATGACATGTTAATGTATAACTAAATCATGACTTTACTTGGAGGGGAACATTATCAATAAATCACTCTCACCTATTAATGAACTCCGTATGCAGGGCCGGCGCGTCCATAGAGGCGACCTAGGCGACATAATAATGAGGGTGGCAAACGCACTGACTCATCCGCAACACCAACCCCCGTCCTCACTATGAACTGGTCAGGTTCATTTTCACTTTCGGGTTGAGGGCGGTGTGCTATTCCATTGCCTAGAGCGGCAGTTCGGCTTGCTCCGACCCTGTCCGTATGCATGTCTAACTAGTGCATTTACTAGTGTTGGGGTACTTGAACTTGGACTCGAGTACGAACTTGTCACGTACTTGGGTAAGCTTGTACTCGGACTTGACTCGGACTTGGACATTTTGGACTTGGAAAATATCATCAAGTCCAGTCGAGTCCACATCATTCAGAACATAAATAAAGAGATTAAAAAATTAATAAATAACAGCATGAAACTAGCAAGAATTTAGCAAACTCTCTGGCTGGCTGCCAGCATTTATTTCCACCGCACAGGCACGCAGCAGTAGCACATATTTACCTTAAATGTTAAGTTAACCAGAAATAGCCATATCACACAATGCATGGCTAGGTCTAGGACGATGTCTTCAAAATCAGCAATAATTTGTCTTCTACCAACGTGTTGAAAGAAAACAAAGAAAGGTCAGAACTTATTTTCTTGAATTTTATATTCATATCGTAGGGACAATGCTTATACTGAAGATATTGTTTTGTTGTTTATACTGGTGTCAATATATCCGCAAATAACTGCCACATTTAAAGTTTTGCGCTTTGGCTGTGAGCCAGATAAAGATGCGTTCAGCGCTTGATTTAGACCAGGGCTTCTCAAATCCGGACTCCGTAATATTCAAAGTTTTCCTGTGTGTGTCACAATGATAAACACAGGAGACCCAAATGCAAGTGAAACAAGATGATTTATTTTTAAAAGTCACAACTGGTATTTTCAAGAAAAACAGAAAGACCCACCAATGTGACAGTGTGACTCTTGTAAAGATATCCCGCTATCATCCCGTTAAATTTTCTAATACTTCCCTTTTATGTTTAATCTTACAATAAAAAAGAGAAAGTATGTCAACACAGCCGATCTTAAATGTGATCGAACTGCAAAAGCTGATCAAGAGAATTGTGCTTTTGCTTTGAAAGCACGTTAAAATGAATATAAAAACGTCTGCATTCACTTTCTTTCTATTAAAGCTGTGCTTCGATCGTCACATCTTCTGAATCAATGTAGCCTATGCATGCTGACTGACGGTATAGTATAGTAAACTCATCACAGATCCCAGATCAGCTTCTGATTTTGGGGGGTAGGGTAAGAAGAGTATAAAGAGTGTGTAAAATTACAGTAATTAAATGATGTAATAGAAAAAATGTTGAAATAATGATGAATAATGATCAATTCCATAAGATACAAAAAATATATTTTATGGAATTATCTGTGGGCAGCGATGTCGCCTTACAGCAAGAAGGTTGCTGGTTTGAGTCCTGGTTGGGCCAGTTGTCATTTCTGTGTGGAGTTTACATGTTCTCCCCTTGTTGCATGGATTTCCTTTAGGTGCTCCGGTTTTCTCCACAGTCCAAACACATGTGCTATAGGGGAATTGAATTAACTAAAATGGACGTAGTGTATGATTGTGTCTGTGTGATTGAGAGTGAATAGGTTGGGTTGGAAAGGTATCCGCTGCGTAAAACATATGCTGGACTAGTTGGCGTTTCATTCCGCTGTGGTTACCCCTGATAAATAAGGGACTAAGCCAAAAGAAAATTAATGAATGAGTTTTATGACTGTCTGGACTCGGCAGGACTCGACTCGGACTTGGATGTTAAGGACTCGGACTTAAGTCCGACTCGACCCCTTTTGGACTCAGACTTGTACTTGACTGGTTAAGGACTTGGACTTGACTTGGACTGGACAAAGGTGGACTCAACTTCAACTCTAGCATTTACACTGGATAACAATAGAAAAAGTATTCTATCAACATGAACAGTTTAAACACATGAGTTCATGAGTAGTTAAGGATGAGTTCATGGTGATGTGCCCCTCCAAGAAAAGTCATGACATATTTATACATTAACAGCTTATTAGCTCATGTCGGTTACATTTAGCTTAAACGTAAATGTTAATTAATACATTAATTAGCAATCATGTACTAATAAGTAATTAAGGCAGCCGTTATTCACACATGAACTTTTATAGCACATGCATTAACTTATCATTGATTTATTATAAAGTAATGTTTAGTTTACAAATCAATACATCAATATTCATGTTCTGTTATTGTAAAGTGTTACCAACTATTTTATATAAAATAGTATTTTAGAAATTGTGCAACCAGTGGGAAAAATGAGTCAGGAGTGTGAGGATGAGGAGTAATGTGTATGAGTGTGAAAACGAGAGTATGCTGAATATTGTCTGGCTTTTAGTCAATAACATTTATTTATTCACTATTACAAACCTATCAATCAGATATTTTTTTCTTGAACGTGAAGTAATGATAAACTAAAAATCATTGCAAATTTATTTAAATTTGTTATTTTAGTAGTAGTATAAATGTAAAAAAAATATTAAAATAAAATAAACAAATGCAATAAATATTGCTGTAACCAGAAAGTCAGGTGAAAACGAAATGAGGATCCACGTGCAGCTTCATTTAGAAACATCAGACAGGCAATGGTCAATCACAGGAGCAAACGGGTACCTACTGGGAAATGCAGAAGCGTAGTCAAGTTCACAGGCAATAAGGTCAATACTGGTGGCAAACAACAAAAACAAGGAAAGGATCAAGGAACACGGAAAGACTAGATACAGGAAACACTTTGTAATGTTACAGGGATTAACCAACAAGACAATGAAAGTGTGTGCGAATGTAAGCTGTATAAAGCTGTGGTAGCACTACAGTTTGTGCGTGCAAAATTCTGTCGGCGCTGCGAAAAGAGGCAGGATTAAACAAGATGATTAGACATAAAAAAAGCGAGCGATTGCTCCACGTTTAAAATTTCTGTCCAGAGAAGTCATGTTTTGCTCCTCGATTGGTCTCACGCAGTCAAGTGATGCGATTTTGCAGGTCAGAGTTCACCAAGCTTGAACTTTGCACCGCAGCGAACTGCGCAACTTGACACATGACCCTGCGTTTCCGGTCTGATGCATTCGCGTGCATATGAATGGAAGTCTATGGGAAGAAAAGTCCAGTGTGACCACAGCTTAAAACAATGTCCATGTAATCAGTCTAAGATCAGCTACCAGCTGTGGGTGTGTAATCATCGGAATTCCGGAAACAGGTGTGTGTGTGAGGTGCATGACAGGATTTGTTGTTCTTAAGGTGACAGACTTGTAGGTCGGGTGATGTTTGTCTGCTGTGAATTGCTGGTGATCATGACAATTGCTTAGAAACTTTTCCAGTGTTACCGGCGATTGTCAGGTTTGGCAAAAAGTTAGTTTTAGGCCATGTATAATCTAATTTTCAAAATGATTTGAGATTTAATTATTTCAATCAATTCAAATGTATTATTGAGAACCTCTAGAAGTGTAAAAAAATGATCAAATCTCAAATCATTCTTGAAACCATGTACAACCTGTTTATATACATCGTCTTCCAAAATCACCTCAGACGATGTTTGGACTGAAGCTCATAGATTTGAAATATATTTTTGATAGCCAAATCTGAAGTCACTGTGTTAGTTGTCCTGTGCTGTGAGCCTAGCATGCTAATCAGACACAGTTCTTTTGTTCAGCTGTTTGACTCTGAAAGCAAAAAGCTGTGTGACCTGCAAAAACCTGCATGTAAATGATTAGCATGCTAGCCAGTGTTTGTGTGTGCTTGCTCATTCTGGGGGTTTAGATCTTTTGTGAAGGGACTTTATAATTATAATTGAATATCAACTCAGCAATGCAGTCTTTTCTGCTTGTTTTGAACAAAAGTGGAAAGCTCCATGTAAGCATGTGCAAACGGTGTGCTGCTGATGGCAAACACCTCTGAATAAAGTGGCTTACACATGAAAGAAAACATCCACACACTTTTTTTTCTTCATCAGTCTACACTTTAAACATAAGCTGAGACGTGGTGGAAACACCACATTAAAGTCAACATTTCTGCATTTTTTGTTAAGTTTAGCTTTAAGTTTATACTGTTTTCATTCATTCATTCATTCATTCATTCATTTATTCATTTTCCTTCAACTTAGTCCCAGATTTATCAGGGGTTGCTTCCACGTTTCTTTGAAAGAGTAAAATTTGTTATAGTTACTAGCTATTTCCCTCAAATAATAACTGGGTTAGTATTTGAGTTACATAATTATAAAAGTAACTAATTACCAGGGAAAGTAACTATTGCGTTACTTAAAATAATAAAATAAAATTTGTCAAATGACAATACATATAAAACATTGTGCACTAATCCACACTATTTTAATGTTGTACTGGAACAATGTGAGAGACAACCATTAAATGAAACATATCATCATAAATATTAGCATAGACATTTTTGCTATTCACCTCAATGAAAGATAGTAATGTGGAAATGTACTTTATATATTCAATCATTCATTTTCTTTTCAGCGTAGTCCCTTTATTAATCCGGGGTTGCCACAGCAGAGTAAACCACTTATCCAGCATGATTTTATGCAGCGGATGCCCTTCCAGCCACAACCCATCTCTGGGAAGCATCCACACACACTCACTCACACTCATACACTACGGACCTAGTTAGCCTACCCAATACACCTGTACAGCCTGTCTTTGAACTGTGGGGGAAACCGAAGCACCCGGAGGAAACCCACGCGAATGCAGGGAGAACATGCAAACTCCACACAAAAACACCAACTGACCTAGCTGAGGCTCAAACCAGCGACCTTCTTGCTGTGAGGCGACAGCACTACCTACTCCGCCACTGCGTCACCCACTTAATATATATATAATTTATAAAAATCAAAATTAATATAATAATTTTAGTAGTGCGTGTTTGCACTACACTGCCTCTGATTGGCAAACGATAGAAATGTATTCTAAACCAATCATCACATTCTCAGTTACACCACATTCAGACACACCAATTATCACTGGTTGGTCATTTGTCCACCCAAACAAAAGTACATTTCCCCACCCGAAACACACACACTTAATCCAGAGAGAGAGCGATCCTATGGATGATAAAGATACTGCTCGCCTGAAAACTGCTTCGGTGTTATAGTAACGGGCATCTTATAATGCCAGTAACGGCAATGCTGTTGTAATGAGGGAAATAGTATATCATTTTATTACTCATTACTGAATAAAGTATTGTCGTTAGTGGTTTATTCATAGCTAATAGTAATATAAATAAATAAACCACAGCAAGAAGGTCACTGGTTTGAGTCCAGGCTGGGTCAATTGCCATTTCTGTGTGGAGTTTGCATGTTCTCCACGTGTTCGCGTGGGTTTCCATTAGGTGCTCCGGCAGCACATTCCACCGTGGCAACCCCTGATGAATAAAGGGACTAAGCCGAAGGAAAATGAAAGAATAAATAAATATATAAATAATTGTACATATATACTTATCTTACAAATTCAGTGCATTTATGTCTGTTACATATTTCTATTTGACAATAAGAAATCTAAAAATGGGTTTATCTTAAAATAACACTTTGTTTTTCAAAGTTATGTTGTAGAATGTCATATTTAATCTTTAAAGAGCCCCTATTATGGGTTTTTGAAAATGACCTTCCATGTAGTGTGTATCACAGCTCTTAGTGAAGTGAAATATCCAGCTAAAGCTTAAATCTGAAAGTGGGCAGTTTTTAAAACTATTGATTTTATAATCAATTGATCTATAAAAGAGTCGACTCATAGTGGTTTAAATGAATTGTCTTCATAACGAGTCTTCAGCCGTTTCGTCGTTACGTCGTCGCGAAACATAATGGTTGCGTGCGCAGACCCGGCAAAATTCAAACCTGTGGTCCCGCCCACTAACACAGCAGCAAGACGCTCATGAAGACGCTGTGTTTACCTGGATATTGTTGGAAGTGTGAGGGAAAGGAGTCGTTCAGAAATCTGCACGTTTACAATGGGTGATCTATCACTACACAGCTCATGCATTAGTTTCTGCCTGACACCAGGGGTGCAGGCAAAGTAAGGACAAAAAAATAGGTACACCGGTAGGCTGCTGAACGCTGGGCTTCGGGCTGTTGAGCAGCACTGAAAAGGCTTGCGAATGGAGAGCGGGAGCCCGCAGAGATAGCTTGTCAGAGGACAGAGGATTCTACAACCTCCCGGCTGGGGATGTGACCATTTAGAAAAGCAGAATACAGGTAAGCACTTAAAACATATAGCAGTTCATGGACGAGGTGCCACAGCAATGATTGCAAATAGAAATGATCTACATGTTTTGTTACTAGTAACCGCATGTACTGTATCAGGTTAACTCTTTATATTCTCATATCGCGTCTAATGCCACGTTGTAAACGCGACGCGTGCTGCTTTGTTTACAGATTTAATTGCTTTCGTGAGCTCGTTCCACTGCCGTTTTTTGTTGCTATGGCCACCGTTAGCTGATCCTAAGGTTCAGAATAGTTCAGCTTTTGCTGCTGTGTGGATTAAAACTGAATGTATGTCATACATATGCTAGTGTTTAACTGCACTGCTTTCGGCGCTGAGGTGTCTAAATAACACTGTTGAGAAGCGGGTACTGTTTACTGTGGTGTTAGTAAGTTTACTTTGAAGCATGTTTCGAGCGTCCGCTGCGAACCAATGTTGGCGGCCGCAGGCTTGATAAACTACGCTGGCCATATTACTGTCTCGCGCTGAACGCTGTCGACCAATGGCAACAGGCTGTCATCGGTCCAATCAGTGCAGATTAGCTTCGCGCTAAGCAGGGGTTTGGGAACACATGAATCGCTGAACGATTCATATGGGATTAGCTGGGATAATTAGGTAAAAATAAATGCATATTATAAGACCATGAACGTGTTTTTTGACCTTGCATACATATCAGTATGTTGTTAGAGACCCATAAAACCGAAATATGACCCTTTTCAATGTGTAATAGGGGCTCTTTAAAGCACTTCTTAACTGAATGCTAAGATATGCTAAAATATATAATGCTATCATATGTAAAAAATAAATGAATAAAAAAACCTCTCAATTGCATCCTGTATATAGAATGTGTTGCTGATAGCAAACACCTTTAAATAAATTGGCTTACTTTACACATGGAAGAAAATCTCTTTGTTTTTTTTTTTCTTCATCAGTCAACTCTTTAAACAAAAGTCGAGCTGCGGTGGATACGGCGAATGAAAGCAGCATTTTCTGGAGCAAACTGCTGCTTCTCTTTCTCCTGTTTTGATTCCTAAATGAAAAACATCTTTGGAGAAACCTCAGCGACTCTTGCTGTGAGCCTCATGTGTTCCAGTTAGCATGTGTGCCGAAAAGCCTGGGTAATTACATCATTTGGAAGTGGCGTGAAAGCACTTTACAAGTCGATGTAACTGAAATGCTTTATTGCTTTCTGAGCAGCCAATTAAAAGACAACACCTGGACCACTGAGGGCCAGTAAAATATCCGCTTCCTCCAAACAAGGCAAAGGCGAACTGTTGCTTGTTGAAAGAGACTACGGGAGCTTGTTATTTCTTCCAGGTTCTCATTTTTATTCACTTTTTCTCTCAGACAATACAGCCTTACAGTTGCAGCACATGGACCGTAAGTCACCCGCCTGACGTGGACGTAACAAAATTAATAAAACCCATTTCCTACGGATGACATATGGCCTGGGTACAACATAAACTTGTTCAGCACACTGGCGAAACGTAAAACAGCTCATCTTCTGAGCCATTCAGTTGTGCAGTTTCCTCATGTATTATGTTCATCAGATTAAACAGGAGCCTGTATTCATTCACACAGACTGGGTTTGGTGATTCGATGAAATGTGGAAATGTTTAGATCCGCTCAGCATGCGCGCGACCCTTTCAGCCATAGCAAGAGAGGCGGGTTGTTTCAGGTCTGTGATTTATAGAATATTGCATCCTTGCGATGTCACTAAAGCCCTGCTCACACTGCGATTCTGGCCACGATTTAGTCGTCAGAGACACTTTTTGCAAGATTGTTATAATTCTACGCCAAAAACTGGTCTTTGATTGTTGTTTCGACATGTTCACTGACAAGAGATTAATGGACATTGTGAACACTTTTTGATAAACTTCTGGCAGTGATTTCAAAGTTTTTTTTTTCTTTCTGCAGTGTGATTTATTATGTCCTTTGTGTTGTGTAAGTTTCTTTCTTACATATAGAGCCTGCGATTTGATGTGAAACATGTCAACCTTTATCATCGCTGTTCCAATTTGATGTCTTCTATATAGACTAGTAAGTGACGCAATACAAGAAAGCAAGGTTTTCTTCCTCTGTTGATTAGATTTTTTGATTAGATGTTTTTGTATTGTTTTTAGTCCAAACATACTGTCTTGTTTTAAGACTAGTATTTTGTACCACTACACTTTCCCCTTCCCCTTGGCCCTTGGCTTCAAAATTTACCCATAAGAAATGGGACAGCACTACAACACCTGCACACATCATCGTATGTCATTGCGATCTCTTACTACATGACTATTGTGACTGCTGTAGTTATTCCAGTTGTATCAATTTTGATATTTATCTTTAGGAAATCACTGAAGGCAATGATATCATGTTATCATATCAATATAACGTTGCAATAAGATCATAACTGTACTCTGTATTTACACCATGGCCATATTCATCTATGTAAAAACAAGAAAACAACATTAGCATTGTATCAGACACTGTAAAAAGCTCATTCTCGGTCACCAGACTTTTCTGAAAGGGTATTTGAGTGTCATTGTCTGTCAGATATGAAAGTATGTTGTGGGACTACTATATAGGAGTTATTATTAGGGATTATAGATAGCGAAATTAAGTGGTTTTTACTTTCTTTTTTACTCTCCTGACTTCCGTGTGCAGCCAAGCTGCCCTTGCAGCTGGTGTATTTTAGGAAATTTCGTACCCCTTGGTTTCGAGTGTGGTCCTGAAAAATCTCAGTTTCAAGGGCTATCAAGCCCTTCCACTTAGTCTTACGCCCAGTGCTTAATTTGTGAATTGCGAGGTCCCGCAACAGATTGAGGTAATGGATCCGGCATGTTACCTGAGGATGGAGAGGTGTCACGCACGAAAGTGAAGAGGGTTGGGGAGTCGAGGAAGAAAGTGAAAGTGAATAACGGACAGGGGTGTAGGTGAGGTGCCGGGTCAAATGTGCCGGATCCGGCCTGTTCTGGCACAAATAAAGCCCTGCTGCTGTACCTTGTCACGTGAACATGCAAAACAGGAAGTATGGGGAAGGGGAAGGGCTAATAATATGCCCAAATTAAGTGAGTTTATCTATAAAATATCAAAGTAATCTTGTTTTTCTAGATTATTTTCCTTACCCCAATTTGAAATTTGGACTAGAAACAAGACAAAAAAAAAAAAAAGGTAGGTTTAAGTTTAAGGGCAGTAGCGGATCCAGAGATTTTCATTAGGGTGGCCAAGCATGGGCCAGCAGTCAAGTTGGGGTGGCACATGAACTGAAGACACAGGATGGGGTGATTGGGGAGATCATGTGGGGTGGCCGTGACTGTGTCTAAACCCTTGGCCACCACCTGGCTCTGCCACTGTTTAGAGGTAGGAAATTAGGTTTGGATTATAATTTCGAAAATTAATTATGTTCCAGGATCAACATAGGTCTTAATTCAAAATCGCATTCTACTTGACAAAAATCACACTCACCACAAGGTCAGTATGTTATACTGTATGACTTACACAAAACAACATGTAGAATATTGCCTGATAAAACACTAGTTTGAGCCAATGTTTGCATTTGTGTTTTGTTAGTGAGTGTAAATATTTGTTTAGATTGATCTGTGGCCTGTATCATAAAGCTGGATTAGCTGGTGAGCCAGTTAAGTTAGTTTATTTTGCACCAATCTTGGGTTTTAGGTGGCATGAAGACAGCTTGACTTAAATCACTCTGTTACCTTGGTATTATGGAGTAGCTAAGTTGAGCTAATTTCATGGTACCTAAAACCCAGAATTGGTTCAAACTAAACTGAAAAGTAACTAGCTAGCCAACTAATCCAGCTTCCTGATAAAGGCCCTGCTGATTTAAAGTTAGTTATTTTTTCTTTTATTGATTTTTATTTATTATTGAATTAATTTATTTTGCTTCAATCTCTGCTCTCATCTCACACTGTTAAGTTTTCAGCTTTATATGACATTTTTTAAATATAACTTTTTTTTTGCTCTTTATCATGGTCACTATGGAGAACAATTTGGTGTTTAATAGACTTTTAATCCCCTGAGACCCTCATTTATCTTAAGAACACATATTAAGATATTTTAGATTAAATGCAAGGGCTTCTTTATTCTCCATAGAGAGAAACAAGATGTCCAGGAAAGAATTTAAATTATTGCAAAACAATAAAAAATAAAAACCTTTCCATGTGACATTAGTTGTTCAGTTATAACTAATAGCAATACATTATACTATCTGCAATGACTTTTATTTATTTTTGTTCTTTGGGATTTGTATGATTACAGTTGAACCACTGAAGCCACATGTCATATTTTGACAATGTTTTTGTAACATAGGCTCATTCTGAAAATGCATTTCTGTCTATGGAGTATGAGAGAGCACTCGGATTTCATCTAAAATATCTTAATTTGTGTTACGTAGATGAACAAAGGTCTCAATGGGGTTGGAACGACATGATTGAATAATTGATAACAATTGTTCGGTGAACTAGTCTAAACTGGGATACAAATGTGCATGTAAATAGATTCAATCTGCAACACTGCAGCTTTAAGTGCTCTTAAGTGCTTTTAAGTGCTCTTGATTTGAATTGAATTGATGAGGAGTGACCACACCTCATCAGAAAAAATAAATAAATAAATAAAAAT
>CAIGQZ010027068.1:7713673-7723897 GCA_903798205.1 Danio tinwini | reverse complement strand
GTGGTAATATGTGGTATTACTTCAACATTTCTGTAGTATTTACCACAGGATTCTGTTGCTTAGTATGTAATACTCCTGTAGTATTCTATAGCCCCTATTTCACTGAGATTGAGAGAAAGTAAACTCTCTCTCTCTCACACACACACATACTGTGGCACAGTGTCACTCATCTGTGAAGAGCGCAGCGCTCAAGAG
This sequence comes from Danio tinwini, assembly GCA_903798205.1. Classification (NCBI taxonomy): domain Eukaryota; kingdom Metazoa; phylum Chordata; class Actinopteri; order Cypriniformes; family Danionidae; genus Danio; species Danio tinwini. Next base: position 7,723,702 of record CAIGQZ010027068.1, on the reverse strand, counting down.
CCAATCGCAGTCCTTTCTGTTGAGCAGGTGACCAATCAAAAGGGTGTAAGAGAACTTGATAGACAAGGATCAGAAAGCGAGCGGGATATTCATATTTGTTCATATTATTTGCTATAAATGCTTGTGTTGTTTAAAGGTACAGTTTATATATCTGACTGTTTGTATTAAAGGACAAAATAGTTTTACAAAAAGTATATAAATATATTTCTACATTTTAAAACAAAAATTGCTGTACTGTGAAAAAATATATAAATCTGTGTATGGAAAGCATCATCAATGCACCGTGATGCACTGAGATATCGAATTGAACCGAATTGATGGCATGATAATCATAACCAAACCGAACCGTGAGACCAGTGTAGGTTCACAGCTACATATATATATATATACACACACACACACATACATACACACACACACACATACATACATACATAGTTTGGTATATTGTTTACAGATAGCAGCAGACTTGTAACAATATGCATATTTACTCAAGTTTTGCATTCATTTAAAATTTATGTAAATATATTCTAACATGTATTTTATTCCTGTTATTCAAACTGAACCTTACAAGCAACATTACCTCAGTCATTAAAACACACTTCTTAATTTCTTTAGTGTCATTGTGTGCTGGTGTAGTCCCTAATGCAGTGCAGTCATGACAACTCTCAGAGAGATTTAGTACAGTACTAAATATGCATATGCCAATATTTATGTGTTTGGTCTTGGTGGTCTAATGTAGAGAGAATATACTCTGCTGCTGCAAACAACATACATGTTACCTCTATAGCAGATCTATACACAGGTGAAGCTGGGGTGGAGAGGAGTATCTGAAAACACTGCAGACTACTAGTGCAAACAACACCGATGTCTTTAAATGTTGAGGAGAAACTTTACAGGCTGAAATATACACAACTGAAATATTAAAGGCTTATAAAGTAAACTTAGCCGAGCAGTTCAGTCGATATGAGAAGACATTAAGGTGAAATCAATGTGCTTCTGCGCTTGCTGAAAACACACAAACCTTGCTTGTTTATTATTCCAAGATGTTGACAGCTGCCAATTGTGTTAATTATATAACCCATCATTTACTCTTTCCCTTCTTTTGAGAACAAAGAAAGAACAAGCAAAAGCAAGCAAGTATATATAAAAAAAGAAAATGACAATGCCTTTCATTCAGTCTCAGGTCAAATTCTTGTCATCCCCCTTAAAACAACAAACTGTAAAAGTTGAAATATGATCTCACACATCACAGATATCTTCTTTATGTTCCTGCACACATATAAAAGGATCTTGTGTGAACATGAATTCATTCCCTTTTTTTTTTTTTTTTACTGTGCTGCACAGTACGACTCCTGAAAATGTCACTGTAAAGTTCACGTAAAAGGAATGAGCTGCAGGTCTTTATATCAAGGGTCACTGTGAGTCATATGGTGCATGACTGCTCAAAACAAAAATGAAAAATGTTACTTACCTAAATGATTTACCTTCAATATTAAACGAATTTGTGAGTATGGTGTGGTTTACTTATAAACTAATTTTGAGAGGATCACGTGCTTATGATCAACATGGCTGGCACCTTATTAGCTCCGTAATCTGCCCTATTAGATGATTACGGACACACTATAAATAACCAGAGCCTTCACTCCAGCTATCTTTGTCTTGAAGTTTCCCCCCCTTCCACCCCTACTTCCACCTTTTTTCCTATAGGGCGACACGGCGGCCCAGTGACTAGCACTGTTGTCTCACAGCAAGAACGCCACCGGTTTAACCTCCTATTGGGCCAGTTGGTGATTCTGTGCAGAGTTTGCATGTTATCCCCGTGTTCATGTGGGTTTCCCTCGGGTTCACCGGTTTTCTTCCACCGTCCAAAAACACTATAGCCAATCGACTAAACCAAATTATTACCTAAGACAATCTTAGTTTACACTTCTCACACGGTGACAAGCAGCGGCGTTCTCAAGACCTTCCTGACCTCGAACTCCCCTCTCGCCCTTCTAATGGGAGGGAGCCCCGGGCTGGAGGATATTATGAACACAGGGCTCTCTCCCGGGACCATTGATCATCAGCTAAGTGTGAACTCTTGTATAGTGATTTTGTAAAAACTAGGGGTTGGCAAGGGGGTTGAGTGTAACTGAGCAAGCTAGTTAAATCTTGCCTAGTATAAAAAATAAAAATAAATCCTCCATTCAAACAAAAGCTGAGTCTTCATAACCCAATGTTGGGCTGAGTGCTTAATTTGTAAATTAATAACTCCCGGAACAAAACGAGGAAACAAAAAAGTTACTGTGGCTGACGTTCACCAAACAATTTTAGTTTTCCCGGATCATGACGCCATTAAACGATGATAGCACCAGAAAAGAGCATCACAATTCTGAACGGTCTTTTATTATTTTTTGCCATATAATTTTATAGTTCAGTCATAATAAAAACATGTAGCTACAAACATAATTTAGTTTAATTCACTATTATGTGTCAACTGAAAACAAATAATTAAATGCTTCAAGAAGATCTCACGGTTACCTCTTCTGTCATGTTTTCTGGATGACTTGAGACCACTTTGCTTCTGTCTCCAGCTCTTCTGATCCATTCTCGCAGATCAGGCTCATTATCAGATTTACTCATGGTTATAAAAAAAATGAAAATATGCTTGACTGCCTCTGCCATTTTGAAAATACAAACATTATTTAGGTAGGCCACTATGCCATTATTTATTTTCGCCGCTCACCCAACCAATGAGAGTGATTGTAAACATAAGCTGATTGGCTAAAAACATTGTTGAGTGCCCATAGTTTTGCTTTAACTTGCGCATGGTGACTACTGTTGTCTATGCGCACACAAACAATCCACACAGCCTTCGTTTGCATTCACATTTTCTCTCTCGCTTTCTCTCTCACACACACACACACACACACACACACACACACACACACACACACCCAAACACACACACACACACACCCAAACACACAAGTAGGTATACACCGCGCACAAATTAATGCCGGATCCATTAAAAAAAAAATACTGGAATGCAAAACACAAATATCTGACATTTTTTGGAACAGGATCTGGCAAGATCCGGCTCAAATTAAGCACTGGTTGGGCCTAATATGGACAAACCAAACATTGGGTTATGACAACCCAGCTTTTGTTTTGAATGAAATGGTTTTCAATGAAAATGAAATTACACTTTTTATCCCAAAGGTTGGGTTTGTCCATATTTGACCTAACATTTTCTTTAGAGTATACTTCATCCAAACAGATGCATTCAGAGTATACATCACCAAGAGGTGTATTAACTGATGTTATACTGTAGGTCGCATCTTTGTGATTTACTGTACACTCTAAAAAACGTTGTGTTGTGTTTACCGAATGCGGAGTAACGTATGGACAAAACCAACAGATGGGTTGACAAATTTTTTAATCACCCAATATTGGGTTTGTCCATATTCGACCCAATGTTAGGTTAACACAACCCAGCATTTTTAAATTGTGCCTTCAATGCTAGAGAAACAAATATTAAACACACTCTTAGAGGATTGGAGAGAAGAAAACAAAGGGCTTACGTTGGTGCCGTGACCTGGAATAGACTGAGTGTAACCAGAGACAAAGCAATAAATGCTGTATAGGTAAACCTCACCAAGAGGACAACTAGATGCAGAAACTTTTCATATGCTCATCAGTGTTGCCAGGTTTTAAAAATGAAACTAACCTAATGCCCATTCAAAGCTAGCCCAATGGCCATTCAAAAGCATGTCAACTCAAAATATGCCACTGCTTATTCATAAAATACACGTTTTACATGACTGTACTGTATGTACACAGTTTCTTCTCTGAATAACTGTATATTAGTGATTGGACTCAGTTTTAAAATTGTCTTACATCTTACCTTAAGATCTGGCTTGGTGCCTCTCATGTGACTCCTGTGACCATCTAGGTAAAATACAGGCAAATGCAAGAAAAAAATCCAGCAGAAATGCACTCCAATCTTGTGAAATTAATTTCAAAATAAATATAATTTATAAATCTGAAATAATTAATAGTTAAACTCAAGCAAACTTGGTTCTGGAGGTCTGGTGTCCTGCAGTGGTTTGCTCCAACACCTGAACATGCTAATCAGGGTCTTCAACATCACTACAAATCTGCAGGTGTGTTTGATTAGGGTGAAGCTAAACTCTGCAGGACATCAGCCCTCGAAGAATGAGTTTGCCTATCCCTGTTATAGGCGTTCCAAATTAAATTTAAAATCAACAAAGTTCTTCTGTAAATGTAGTTTAGTTTATTTAAAATTTGACTGCACAATTCCCTAAAATGCGTCTAAAACACATTTGAAACAATATCTGACTAATAAAAATCCCAATATATGACATGATAAACAAACAAAGGAAAAACAATAACTAAAAAACATCAAACAATATAAATTATCTTTACAACAAGCTAAGAGCATGAGGAATAAATAAGAGCTCATGACATTTCATTTTACTCCTGGTTATAGCAAATGTCCTGAGAATGACATGGACATATGTCGGCGAAAAAGGTAAAATGATACTGGAGCCTAAAACTCCTGTGTCAGTGGAAACAATGCAGTGGTGATAAACTGTCATTAAGTATTTTAGCAAGAGTACGTATGGTGGCTTTCTCACGCCTTTCATTCAGTTTCACTTAATTGCATATACTTTTACACTTATTAATTAGCAACAATACTAGAAATTCCTGCCAATCGGTTACTATGGAAGTGAAAACCTATAACACATAGTCGTCTCCAGTGCCCCAGCACCTCATAAAAGTGTACCTACTCTCTTTCGTTATCCTACTACAGTTACCATTTGTGCAATGTCATTTTGATTGAGTAAACATTTTTCAACCCAACCATGCAAATATAATTAATGTATTACATGGAAACAGAAGTCGGATGGCGTTTCTGAGTGGAGTTTGCATGTTCTCACTGCGTTCGCGTGGGTTTCCTCCGGGTGCTCCGGTTTCTCCAACAAGTCCAAAGACATGCAGTACAGGTGAATTGGGTAGGCTAAATTGTCCGTAGTGTATGAGTGTGAATAAGTGTCTATGGATGTTTCCCAGTGATGGGTTGCAGCTGGAAGGGCATCTGCTGCGTAAAACATATGCTGGATAAGTTAGCGGTTCATTCCGCTGTGGCAACCCCGAATTATTAAAGAGACTAAGCTGAAAAGAAAATGAACGCATAAATGAATGGAATCGTTTAAAAGTAGCCAGATTCTTTATAGAAAAACAGCAGACTTGGCAACTCAGAGAGAGGACATTATAAACGTATGAATTACATTGCTTCAGTTACCCTAACCAATTTAGTGGGACTGTAGAACTGATCAACTAGCTCACTGTGCTAAGCATTGCATTACAACCAATGAGGTTGTAGGTTGGAAACCAGCATAAAACAGCATTCATGAGCTTCTTTGCGGCTGTGTAAAACATATGCTGGATAAGTTGGCGATTCATTTCACTGTGGTGACCCCTGATGAATAAAGGGACTAAGCTGAAGGAAAATGAATGAATGAATACATGATGTGAAAGGGGTGTTAGCAGGGCCACTGCTGGCCAAAAGGGTGCCCTATGTGAAATTTTACTGTGGTGCCCCCACAGAGGAACAAAGACACACAAACATATGTATTTAAACATGTATTTATTTCTTATAAACGTTAATATGCTTATAAACACTCAAAATTATACTTAAACATTCAAATATTTACGTTACAAAATAATAGTTTACATCAAAATAAACACTGACATGTCTTCTGCTGACCCTGCTGAAAAATCCAGCTTAAACCAGCCTAGGATGGTTGGGCAGTTTTAGCTGGTCGACCAGCCTGGTTTTAGAGGGGTTTTGACCATTTCCAGGCTGGTTTCCAGCCATTTCCAGCCTGGTCTTAGCTGGTCAGACTGGAAGTTGACCAGCTAAAACCAGCTTGACCAGCCAAAACCAGCTATGTCCAGCTTAAACCAGGCTGTTCAGTTTGGTTTCAGCTGGTTTTAGCTGGTCATTTTTCAGCCTGACCAGCTAAGATCAGGCTGGAAATGGCTGGAAACCTGTGCCAAAATGTGCAAAAGCGTTTATGCACGTACACGGAAAAAAATTTCGTCACGTTTGTTTTTCCGTTCGTCATAAAATCATTTTTTTTAAATGCATTTAACAACATATTATCAATATATATTTTATTTACACTCAGTTTATGTTAATATTATCAAATAAATATTAATATATTTTTTGAGCAACCGAGATGGTGCCCCCCTCTGGAGTTGAGGCCCTACGCAGCCTGCATACTCTGCGTATAAGAAGTGGCGGTACTGGGTGTTAGTGAGGCCAGCACGCGGTCTGTGTGTATCCTAACACCCCAGTATATTGATGTGGACTCTACACTGCTCAGTGAGCGCCGTCAATTGGATAAGACGTTAACCTGAGGTCCTGACTCTCTGTGGTCGTTCAAAATTCCAGGATGTTCTTCGAAAAAGAGTAGGGGTTTAACCCTGGCATCCTGGCCAAATTTTCCTACTTGCCTCTTTCCATCATGGCCTCCTAACCATCCTCACATCATAATTGGCTTCATCACTCTTTTTATCCAGGTAGATGCTGCACACTGGTAGTGGATGAGGAAAAACCCCCCAAAAACTGTTTAAAGTGCTTTGAGTGTCCAGAAAAGTGCTATATAATTCTAACAAATTTTTATTATTATTATTATTATTATTATTATTATTATTATTATTATTATTACTAAATGTACACTATTTACTAAAATGGTGACACTATTAGATGCAGGTAAAATCTACAGTAATGCATTAGTCAACTATCATCAATTTAAACATTCAGCTATCATCAATAAAATAATTCAGTAGTACAACAATCATAAGATTGTGGATAACACAACCACTGGTGAAATGTGTAAATTGTGTTCTACATATTTTGATGCAATTCTAATGTAAATTATATGAATTGGAAAAATGGAAAAAAGTGAACAAGGGGGTGTCTAAAGAGTCCACAATACTGCATTTCAGTTATTTGTAAGCTGCTTGCTCAAATAAATTGAACACAAACAATATGATCTTGCAAATTCAAATTAGAATAACATAGCTAGTTTTCACTCTTACCATTTTGCAGTCTCAGCTACAATCTTGTATCTTTAAGTTCCTTCTTCCTTTTTTATAATCTCAGAATCCCTCTATTTTGGCAAAATCAGATCATGAAATTCATAAAATTACCCTGTCAGATTATGCATCTTGTCTCCTAAATATGTTGCTCCAAACATAGCATTGGTTGCCGTAGACTGTCACATGCTATACAAGTTGTTGTTGTTTTTTCATACTGATGCTGATTTGGGTTTATGAATCATTGGAACAACCCACATTATATGAATTGTACCACAATTGTGCTGAAACTAAATACCAAAACATTTGAGTACCGCCTACACTGCACGTTTCCGTGTTTTTAAAGTTTGTACTGTATATAAATTAAGTTATTGTCGAGATCAGTTATTACCGACACCACACTAACTTCTGTTAAAAGGCAATTCCCCCCACCTCCCACCCCGCATGGGCCACATAAATTATGCTCTGTTAGTTTCACAACACCAGTTGAAACAGTTGTTCTCACTTCAATCCCTTGTTTCTGCCGCCAGAGGCTTGTGGATGAAGGTTGGACATGAAGGACAGAGGAAGATAGAGAATCATTATGATGGGCCCCCATGGCTTTTTGAAACAATCATGAGCTCATGGCCACCAGGAACCCTGCCTGTACGCCTCTCCTAAAAAAAACAGAGTCTCCACCAATTCAAAAGAACAAACAGAGGCTCGCTCTGTGGGAGAACAGCAGAGATGAGCAGCATCCATACTCATCTGCCAGACAAACTCAACACACATACCCTAAATCCCCAAACTAGCAGCTTTTAAAGCCTGTTTCCATTTGTTTCAAGGTTTTTGAAGTTTCTTTAAAGATTTTTTCACCATATCTCTCTGAAAATGAAGTACACTTCTGCATATCTTTTAGAATTAGTACTTGTCACTCATATTAGCTTATATTCCTGCAGGGGTAATATATAATCACACCAGCCCAATCTCATGAAGAAACAAAAATGTTTTTTGTAACTAAGTGGCTAATTTGTTCTAATTCATAAAATGTATTTGAATGAACGTCCCCAATATTTACCCCACCCCTAAATATAATCCTCACAGGTGGTAATGGTCTTAAGTCACATGGAAGAACTCATAAGTAAAATGGTTTACAATTTTGCTGGATCTTGCCTCCTCCTTTCCTTCAAGTATACATTTTTAACCAAGATAAATTGGTTCCAAAGCTCTAAAGGTTCGATTAGCAGGCTTTTGGGGAGTTTGTGGTCCCATTGAGCTCGAGCAGCAGAGTCTGCAGGCATGGGTGGATGAAACCAGTACTGGAGGAGCTTGTCATGAGGATGGATGTGCTCACCTACATCTGCCACAGCAAGGATGGGAGGCTGACATTTGTTAGGGGTCTAGGGAATCACCGCTTAATCATTTTACAAGACCTGCTGCCAGCGACAGATGAGTCCCTGCATGAATCCCATCGGCAAGTCTAAAAAAACCTGGTGACCTATATGGACCTGCACCTTCTCCATGTCAGATGCCCATCATTCTCAAGCCTCAGACACCCAGACCGCAGCTCTGCACAAGATGTTTGGCCAGAGGAGAACTGGTTGTGCCAAGTGAAGCCTGGTTTCCCTCGAAGTTTGTTCTTCACTTCCATCAATTGGTGAAACATTGGTTCCCCAACACTATCACTTCTGGCTTGCTTGGCTGGGACTGGTGGATCTGTGCATTGGTAGACTTGCTCCTCAGTGGACCAGTGCCTTCAGCAATGACATTTGCATTACACAGAGATCTGAACTAAACTGCACTCAACTTCAAAAGTGACATTCATACTTTACCATTTGGGCTGCCAGGACCTAATAGTTAGAGAGTTGGACTTGTGATTGAAAGGTTGTGGGTTTGAGTCCCTGCACTGGTAGGAATTGTGAATAACCAGCACTCTCACCACCCTCAATATCATGGCTGAGGTGAGTCCGTTGAGCAAGGCATCAATTCCCCAACTGCTCCCCAGGCGCACATGAGGCAGCTTGTACACATAGATGGATTAGATGCAGAGCACAAATTCCAGTCATCTATAGCCATGTTTGGTCAAATGTCACCACGATCTTCATTGTAAAAAAGCACTACAGAAATATAGATGAATTGAACTAAACCTGCTGCTATCCGCCAAGATAGTAGGAAGCAGGAAGATCAAAGGTAACAGGGGACTCTCTGTCAGGTCCTGTGAGCCAAAGGAACTATCGTCTTCAATCTGGAAATGGAGAAATACAAGGCTGTGCACAAAAGGGCAACCTATGCTGCTGTCAGGCACTAAGAGTGAGGGTTGAGGACCAAGCGGTAGAGTGATCGGGTAAACTGAACCCATTTTTTCCTCCCCTCTCTTCTGTGTCTTTTTTTTTTTTGCAAACTCCACACAGAAATGCTGACTTGGCCAGGTAAGGTCTGAGCCAGTGACATTTTTGCTATGAGGCAATGATGCTAACCATTGGGCCTCCGTGCTGCCCTGACAAGGAAAGGGGAGGAGTAGGGGGGAAAGGGGGGGTTCTTCAAGATGAAGACAGCTAAGGTAAAATGCTCTGGTTATTTATAGTGATTTAGGAATTGTTTGATTAGTGGATCGTGCGTTAGCTAATGAGGACCAGCTGCTATCAAAGCATGTGCTCCTCTCGAATTAGTTTATAAATAAACTTCACGACATGAATATTTTGAAAATTGTTCAGTCTGAGCTCAGCATAAGGAAAAAAAGAGGCAAGCCAACAGTGGAAGACGAAAGAGGACCAGGCCTGGGGTGCATTTTTTATTTTTGTCCTTTTTTGTTTATGCAGCAGTTGTCCACATCAAGCTTTCTATTTGTTCCCTTCAGTTATGACATTTGAAGTGTTTCTGTAGCAAAGCAGATTTTATATACATACATACATACATATATATATATATATATATATA
>CAIGQZ010027068.1:7693819-7713273 GCA_903798205.1 Danio tinwini | reverse complement strand
ACTATTTTTACTATTTTTATTATTTTTTTTACCTCAGAAGGAGCTGAGCCCCCCTAAAATTAAAATCATAAAACCGCCCGACTATTAGTGACCCACAAAAAAAAAAAAAAGCAGGCAAATAAAACCTGCACTTTCAGCATAGTTTTAAGATTTGAAGCCCGCTATAAGTGCACTAAGTTTAATTAAGCACTCTTCTTTTTTATAAGGGTATGTTTACTTCAACAACACACATATGGAGAGTATGCAAGAGAGCTAGTGAGATTGTTATCATCAAACCTCTTCACAATGGCACCATTTAGCAAAAGAGGCCTAAACAGGGTAAGCCACCCTTCAAACAATATCCTTTGCCAAATAAAAGAAGATCTGAACATTCCATGAGTACATTCTTCAATTTGCATTTGTCCTTTTGGCCTTTAGAATGATCATAGCAGCTGAAGTTAAAGTCAAAAAACAACCTCCACCACTCAGTCAGTGTATTGTAGGTATCACTATGCACGTAGCATGCGAGTCAGATCTCTTTACTACTACCTTTATTTCAGACCTGGAAAAGCTGAATAAGCGAAATACCATCATTTATTCAGCAGGTGCCAGATAAGCTTTTTAAATTAATACGTTTTGAGATTGAGCTTTTTTTCGAGCAGCAGGTTTGATAAATGTTTGAGGAGTTATGATGAGTTACGGTGACACTCTGAGAACATCAAGGGCAAATGAGAACACGAAGGGCAAAATGAACAAGTACAAAATGGGAAAATTGTGACAAACCGTTCTTTAATGCTGGTGGTTTCCTTAAGAGTTCAGTGTAGTCTCATTATAGAATTCATTAGTCTTTAGCATAGTTGCATTTACACTTTGTATCTAATGGTCAGTAAAGAATGGCTGATTGGCTTCACATTTCAATTACACTGTTAACAATTTCCTGGGGAATTTACAGTTTGACAGCAATTTACTGTCAATCAAACTTACAGCAAAAATAATGTATTTTTGTAGTATCATTATTTGCAGTATCATTTATATTGCTGGACAAATGTTTACAGTATTGTTTACATTTATAGTAACACATTATATTTTAGTCTTTTCAACTATAATACATTGTTATGCAATAAAAACTTATCTTTTCACTTATATTTTACTGTAAAACAGTCCACATTGTAAATTACTGTATTTCCTATGATCAGCCAAGTTTAATGCTTGCTCTTTTGTTAACTTTAACTAAACAAAAAATATTTTTTTTTGCATTATAAAAGGTTATATTTTTGTTTTGGCGGTCTCCAACAACAGGCTGATATGCATGCAAGGTCAAAAAACACTTCCATTGTCTTATAATATGCATTTATTTTTACCTAATTACCCCAATGACTCCCATATGATTTGTTTAACAATTCATTTGTTCCCAAACCCCTCCTTAGCGCGAAGCTAATCTGTGCTGATTGGTCCGATGACCCAGTCTGTTGTGATTGGTCGACTGGGTTCAGCACAATACAGAGAAATGCCCAGCATGGCTATGAAGTAGCACAGAGTATGTGAGAGCCCAATGCAGGAATGGCATAAAGCAATGCAGTTAAACACCAGCATATTACTCTACTCTTAACCCTAACCCCAAGTAATAACAACAACACACATTCAGTATTAATCCACACAGTGGCAAAAATTGAAATATTTTAAAATTTGACTACGCTTTGCGTGCAAGGAACAGCTGATAGTGGCCATAGCATAGAAAAACGGCAAAGCATCGCAAGTTAAATCGGTAAAGGAAGAAGCATGCATCGTGTTTTTAACATGGTTTTGGACACAATATGCTAATAGCCCTTAAAGATTTAACCTGAGAGATACAGTACAAGCTATGTCTGTAATAGATAAGTGATTAGTTACAGCACACAATTAAACACATATTTTGCAAACTCAGGGAGAGCGGGGCACAAAGTAACACTTTTTGGTTTTGGTAAAATAATGAACAAAGTAATATGGTTAGACAAACCATATTTTTTACCAACAACACACAAGCCTCTCCTACAAATGAGCACTGGAATTATGATCGCCGGATGTGTGGTTTCTGTGCAGTATTGCCAAAAGTGCCAGGAGTAAAAATGTTACCCCACCTGCGGGGCAAGTTGTAACAGACAGGGGGTTAGTTATAACACATGCTTATAAAGACAGATTTCACACAATTAATTTAAATTCGGTTTACTTTAAATAGTAGCTATACTTCCTCAGTAATTGGCTCATTTCTTTTTTATTCTACATAGCACAGTATGTTTATTTTTTGGTTTATTGGATAAACACATTTGAATCTATTTGCATTATTATCCATTTATTAATTATTATACAATGCATTTATTTGCATTATTAGCAATAACATATTTGTTTTTTTCTATTAAAACAATATTTTATATTAAAAACATTTTTATTTAAAAAGTTCTTATCACACTCAAAAAAATAAAAATAAAAAATTGTGAGTTTAATTGGTGTCCAACAGTGTGTGGCTTAATTGTAACACCCTGTTACAACTAACCCCGCTGTGTCATGTTCTCCTCAAAGCTGGCTAGCAGTCACTGTGTGTTTTATACATCTTTCAAAATGGTTTCATCTTTTAGACTACAAGACGGTGATCACAACAATATAAGATTTTACGTACATACTTACACAGATTTTTTTAAATAAAAATATATCGACTGTAATAAAAAAATACTTTTATGCTGCAAAAAATGGTTTCCCCTGTGTTTCTCATCCAAATTTCGCAGAAAATTTTCTATAATTCACAGGAAGACATCTGCCAACACTGTGATGCAAACCTCAGAAGCATGCCATGGTTAACCCTGAGCAAATACCTTAAAACTCTGTGTTACATTTAACCCTGGGTTACTTTGTGCCCCGCGCTCCCCTACACAAAATGAGGCAACAATTTTAATTACACTTACGTGATATGATCCGAAGGAAGAAGAAACTGGTCCATATGAACTGTAGCAATTACTGACAAAGTCCCTGTCAAAGTCTGACAAAATCTCATACATAATAGTCTCTGCTGCAAAAGGCCGATGAATCTCACAGGAAATGACAGGAACAATCACAGCACTAGGTTGGCTATACTGTGATATTGTTGTGAAAACAAATTTAACCCTTTATTCCCCACAGCCAAATCCCCATCTGTCAGTGATCATCATCTTCATGTCATGATCAGTCCCATGATCCCCTGCGCTCCGCTAGTGTCTGAAGGGAAAGGCGTACTCATGTTTTACCTGATCCGGAACTTCATATTTGGGTTCAAGCAAAATATCCGACACCAACATGATTCAATTCGACTCTTTGCTGAAGAATTATTTGTTTTAATCAAGGTGCACGTTCAGATTTAAACCTCAGCTGGATGTTTTCATTCACTTAGTTACACACTAAATCATTAAAAAAAAAAAAAAAAAACTAAGCTCATTTTCAAAAACTTATAATAGGGGCTCTTTAATATATTTGTATTTTCAACTACTGTTTTAATGGCGCCAAAGTATATTTTCCACTACGCAACTTTAAAAAACAGTAACATGCTGCAAAACAGTGAAATAGAATTTAAATGATGGTCAAATACATATTACAATACATATTGCAGTGTAACTTACATAATTGTTAACGGTCTACAAATAATTTTCAAGTTATGCCATTTGAAAATTATTAAACCGTTAGGGAATGTCATCAGAGCCCCTTTTTCTGGAAACTGGTGATGTCATCACCAATACCACTTGTTATTTTATAAATTTTTCTTTTAGTTTCTTGCTTTATAATTTGTTTAATTAATCAGTAACCTTTTCATTAACATTTTACAGTAAGTTTACTACATAAACATCACTATTACAGCATTTTCTAATCATTGTTTAGCATTAAACCAATGCACTTATTGCAAAGTAAGACCCCTTTTTTATAGTTGTTTTATCTGATAGATTAAATAGAGATTATACATTTTAATTTCTGTAAATTAAAGAATGATTCATTAATATTACTTAATTCGTTAATAAGAAGAATTAATTATGTTTTTTTTTTTTTTTGCTAAAGCATTGATATGGGGAAAGACATGAGGAAGATATGACAAGGAACGTGTTTTTTGAGAACACTCTTGTCATATTGTTAGTATTTTATAGCATATATTTACTCTGCCATCCATGTCGTGGCATGAAAGGCACTGGCACAGAAAAAAGTGTCGTCTGAGAAACTGCAATTATATTTATTATAGATAATTATTGTTATTGCTTATGGCCCAGCCTTACATCCCCAAAACATTTAAACTGACATATAAAAAAAAATAGACAGCATGATTCATTATTATTATGTAGTTATATTCATTTTGGCAAGCTTTGACACCTGAGAGATGCACATAATATTATATTATCATTCTAGCCTTGGTTATTGGTAACTATTATTGTTTGTTTCAGATTATTCTTAAAAACAATCAACACAAAGTATTATATGTTTTGAAATCACCGTCCATGCCTTTTTGAGTAGGTTTATTCATGGTCGCAGCCTAATAAGAAGTAATAAAATAATGAAATAATAAAGTAATACAGTAACAAGTAATAAAGAATAACAAAATAAATAAACACACCTAGGCGGCAGAATAGTGAGTGAACCCCCCGGTCCTCACTTGCATCCGCGACACCCACCCCTCTCCCTCCTGGTCCTCACTTTCATCTGTGAACCAGTTACTTTCTATTTCACTTTCAGGTTAAAGGCGGCGTGATCGCCGTTTGCCTAGAGCGCCAGTTCAGCTTGCTCCACCCCTGCGTGTGTTTAATGTGCAAAAACATATGGAGAAGACCAAGGAAGCGCTTTTAGAAGGAAAGTTTCAGTGTAAAACAATTAAGGTCGCATCACCAGGCTCTCCAGCATTTCCTACAGAGTTTCATGCAATGTCGCATGTTTCATTTTTAATCATTAGACTTTAACTGCAGTTCAGCGCTTTACTTTCATTTAGCAACATAATGTTCATGCCTCATGACAATTATTAGATGAAAATATGAAGGACTGCTGGAAGAGTGCTGTTTTAATGGAATTTGATACTGCATGGCAAACGGAAAGAAAAAACAAGCATTCTTCGCATCACTCGGGTGGTCCTTTAAGATAATCAAAAATCACTGCTTACATGATAGACTCTTAATCAGAGTATTATCATAATCAAAGCAGAGTATTGGTGTACATTTAAAAAATTTACTCAGTGAAAGTGGCAGATGATGTCACAAGCTGTTAAAGACAGCCTATTCCTCACCTTTAAGTTGATTCTAAGCGCCCTTAAATGTTTCATTAAGTTTGACGTGTTTCCCCCCCTACACGCAACTTTTGTAAATCATCTGCTTCACGTTGCTGTGTCAGAATCCTTGCTTGAGAAATACAGCCATACTTTAAAAACTCTTAGTTTAAGCAAATTTGATGAACACAATCGTGCGTGTTGATGTTCTGAAGGGAGTGCGCTGTACTGCGCATTCTCTCTCTCTCTTTCTCTCTCTCTCTCTCTCTCTCTCTCTCTCTCTGTGTGTGTGTGTGCGTGCGTGTTGTAATGTCAATAGACTGGACTGTCTTAGCAACTGGCTAAATGTTAAGGAGTACTAAGCAAAATTGTTTCTACTTTATAAATAATGTTCTCAACTCGCAATACAACTTTACAATGAACACAATTGTTTGTATTATTACTTTATTATTGATTAAAATCACAAAAAAGTGTGATTAATTAGTTTATTTATTTAATCAATTGACAGCCATGATATATATATATATATATATATATATACAAACACACACACACACACACACATTTATGCTTAAATATTTTACATTTAATTTTAATTCATAATATGTTCATTTTAAAATATAATACAAATTCATATACACACAAAAATACAAATGTCACACGACTGAAATGTGAGTCTTTCAAAATGTATTTGTTGTATATTTAAGAATGTTTTTTGATATTTAAACTAAAGAAAATAAGATGAGGTAATAAATGTTTACAAGATCCCAATAAAAGAACAAAATATAACTAAGTGAGAAATAGAGAAAGACAGACAGAGAGAGAGAGAGAGAGAGAGAGAGAGAGAGACTTCAACCTCAGGAGAGATCAAGACATGGGTAAGGATTTGGGAAGAGCATCAGGAAAGAGCGGCGCAATGGAATAATTCATGGAGTATCGATTGGGTGACCAGATTGCAAGGCCGCAGCGTCTGTTGTCTTTTTCACATTGCGAGAGCAGAATAAAAACAACACCAGCACTACGGCATTTTAATGAGGGGAATTTTGTGGGCTGGTCTATCAATAAGTCTAATAATGTTGATTTGTTGTGGATAATGGAAAAGCATTTACACAGCACAGTATTTACAGTACTTACATTAAAAATAACACAATCATCCCTGAATGGCATCTTAGTAATGACAATAATGTACAGTAACACTTGATTTTTATATAGTGTTGTCAAGTAATATTCACTCACTTCTTTCTTTCTTTGATAAAATTAACTAAGAACAATTATTGTACAGTATATTAATTGTAGTTATTGTTAATTCCAACCCAGGCTCTTTCTGAAAACGTACCCCTACATACAGTTTTGGAAAGTGCCAAATATGTCCAATACGTTTTTTTGCAGTTTTTGTTTTTGCAAAAACCACCAGAGGTCACTGTGTACGATTTTTGAGATCTTAAATTTCTCTTGCAAATGCCATTCATGCCTGCTCTTCTTGCGTAAAGCCACCAGAAGTCGCTGACGACTGACTGACAGATCGACTGACCCACCCTCCTACTCCCCTAAACCCAAGCAATAGTGTTTTCAAAACCACCTATTGACCAGCGCCCACCCACTTCCCTAAACCCAACCGACAGTGTTTTCACAAGCAATTAGGAAAAAGAAAAGCCCTCGCAGTAGCATGAGTTTTATGATGTTTTCAAATTTTACCGCATTCTCACCCTGTTTTTGGCTTTTGTTTTTGTCTTACCTCTCTTCTGGAACTATTCTCCGCCAGACTCGAACTTCGTTGTGGCGGTCAATTTCGCTCGACATCACAAGTCCACTGACACATGCAGCAAATCACTGAACAAACTAATTACAGTGGAAAAGCCATCCATACTGAGGTAATCGGTCAGCTGCTATAGTGTGAAAAGGAAAAGCATCATACCACCCCATAGCATTCATTTTAAAGATGAAATGTAGCCATACGTACCTCTGGCTACACAATCTACAAATATGTATACAGGGCTACGTTTTCAGAATGAGCCCATGTTGGTTAATTCTGTGACATTATTTACTATGACATTATTCAAATTTAAAGTTGTACTTCTTAATGACTATTCTTATTAAGTAACATTAACAGATATTTTGACAAGCATCCCAAAGATCCTTAGCATCACCCTAAATACATATGAGAATGTTAATTGTAGTTAAATGTTAATTCCAACCCAGGCTCATTCTGAAAATGTACCCCTTCATACATTTTTGGAGAGCCTCACATACATCCAATACGTTTTTTTGCAGTTTCTGTTTTCGCGAAAACCATGAGAGGCCACTGTGTATGCTTTTTGACATCTCAAATTTCTCTCGTGAGAGCGATTCGCACCTGCTCTTCTCATGTAAATCCACCAGAGGTCGATGTCAACTGATTGATTTGACTGACTGACCGATCGCCTGACCCACCCTCCTATTTCCCTAAACCCAACCGACAGTGCTTTCAAAAGCAATTAGGAAAAAGAAAAGCCCTCGCAATAGCATGATTTTTATCATGTTTTCAAATTTTACCACATTCTCAACTTGTTTTTGGCTTTTGTTTTTGTCTTACCTCCCTTCTGGAACCATTCTCCGCCAGACTCCAACTTCGTTGTGGCGGTCAACCTTGCTCGACATCACAAGTCCACTGACACATGCAGCAAATCACTGAACAAACTAATAACAGTGGAAAAGCCATCCATACTGAGGTAATCGTTCAGCTGCTATACAGTAGTGTAAAAAGGAACAGCATCATACCACCCCGTAGCATTCATTTTAAAGGCTACACAATCTACAAAAATGTATACAGGGCTACGTTTTCAGAATGGGCCTATGTTGGTTAATTCTGTGACATTATTTACGATGACATTATTCAAATTCAAAGTTGTACTTCTTAATGACTATTTTTATTATTAAGTAACATTTTTCATATTTTCAGGAGCGTCTTGAAAATCCTCAGCATCGTTCTGCATACAGATGACAATATTAATTTAAATTAATGTTAATTCCAACCCAGGTTCATTCTGAAAGCGTACACCTATATACATTTTTGGAGAGCGCCAAATACATCCAATATGTTTTTTTGCAGTTTTTTTTCGCAAAAACCACGAGAGGTCACTGTGTATGCTTTTTGACATCTCAAATTTGTGCGATTCACACCTGCTCTTCTCACGTAAATCCACCAGAGGTCCCTGTTGACTGATTGACCGATCGACTGACCCACCCTCCTACTCCCCTAAACCCAACCAATAATGTTTTCAAAACCACCGATTGACCAGAGACCACCCACCACCCTAAACCCAACTGACAGTGTTTTCAAAAGCAGTCAAGGAAAAGAAAAGCATTCACGGTTTTTACAACATTTTCACCGTTATTTGCATGTTTATTATTTTTTTGGCTTTTGTTTTTGTCTTACCTGCTTTCTGGAACCATTCTCTGCCGGACCCGTCGTCGCGGTCAATGGTCAAATTCTTAATGTCACAAGTCCACTGACACACGCAGCAAGTCACTCAACAAACTAGTAACAGTGGAAAATCTGTCCATACTGAGGTAATGGGTAGGAACAGCATCATACCACCCTATAGCATTCATTTTAAATATGAAATGCAGCCATATGTACCTCTGGCTACATAATTTGCGATCTCTAGAAATATATATAGGGCTATGTTTTCAGAATGAGCCTATGTTGGCTAATTCTGTGGCATTAAATACTATGACATTATTCAAATTCAAAGTTGAAGTTCTTAACTAACATTCACAGATGTGTCAAGTGTTCCGAGGATCATCATCATCACCCTGAATACAGATGAGGATCACCTACACCTTCTTGGCCCAGTCAGATTGGAACCAGCTGCAGTTCATCAGCCAAGGACTATATTAGGCAAGCAAACCTGGAAAACGGTGAGAAACCTCTCTATGAGATAAAAAGAGCTAACATCCTTTCCCTTTACATCCACAGACAGCAGTTGGTGACCAGGAAAAAAAAAAAAAAGCCCTGAGAAGCATCCACTGGAGCCTAAAGAAAATGGCACACAACCTGCCAGAGTACACCTTTCAACTTTTCTTCACTGACTTATTTTGTTTGAAAATAAATCCACCCTCTGGGGCCTTTATTTTAAACAACCATGTCATGTGATTCTTCACCCCATGACAATATCGACACCTAAATTAAAGTAAATGTATTTTTTGTTGATTGCTCATCTTAGTAAATTAATTAACATAACTTAATGTAACTTTCTTTTTGTATTAGATTGCATTGGATTTCTGGCCAGTCTAATAAATTAAGAGAAATATAAAAAAAATAAACCAACCTCCGATTCCTTCTGAAGCAAAATGGCAAGATCCAGCAGAGACAACATTATTCTTTTCTGCATCTAGTGGTGTGATAGAGAGACACGTTCAACCTTGCCTGATTCCTCGAATATGTAAGCCGGCGTTATCTGATATGAATCAACCAGAGAGCAGCCATCAACAAGTTGCTACATCTTTAGCTGTCAGCAAATTCACGGTGTCCTGTTTTTTTTTTGCCAAAATAGAGATCAGGGAATTGCCTAATGTCATACTTCGGTACAGAGCCAATATTTCAATTCAGGTTAATACTGACAGGCTGATAATTGTTTTCATGTTATGGCAGATAACCAATGATAGGTATTCAAATACTATACCACTCTGTTTAAAAAGGTATTAAAGTTTATTTTAGAACTATAAAAAAGAAAATATACATGCATTCAAGCTTTCCAATGCATTTGTTATTCTTATAATCAGAAAAAATATATAATAAATTCTGTTTTAATGCAACATATCACCAAATACATAGATTCAAAAGACAGTTAAATCACCACATAAATCTAGGGTTGTAAAAAAAAAAAACTGTAGCTAATTTGGCCATGAATTTTTACGGGCATGGTGAGAGAAAACAGCACATTCTGGATTGGGGGCTGAGAAACAATTACAGACCAAAGAGGACTTTTCAATCATAAAACATGCATGGTTTGTGTAACATTAGGTGCAAATATAATGTGCACCTTGTGAACTTTCACACCAAAGAGTAAATGCGCCTGAATTTGGCTGATTTAGAATCTCCTCATCAACTTCAGTGCATGATTCATCTTAAAGCTTTGCCTCTGCTCGCTTGAAGGCGGGAATTTAGAATTTCACAAATTCCATAAACAAACAAAACGGCTTTAAATTACACAAATATCTTTAAGTTAGCGGTGGTAAACCGTCAAAACACCCAAATCAAATTTTTTAGAAGTAAATTAACATTAACATTACCTTGGCCCAAAACTTCTTAAAGTTTCAGGTCAGAGCCAGAAACTTTGACTAACTATTCAGCCTTGAACCTAACTTTAAGTTTGTCATCTTTAATCCTGATGGTAGAGAATAGAATTGAACTTACCCTCTCAGTCGCATGTGGTCAAAACGGCATTGTCGCTCATCAAGGCACCATTGCTGAGGAAGGATTCAAGATGATTTGTAGTGTTAATGAAATTCACCATCATATTACACCTTCCAACCACACTGTCAACGTGTAGTCATTAACACTGTATATTGTTAATTCAATATTTTTGGAGTTATTAACATGTTGCATTTTTTACACAGTTGATTTTACTCTGTGTAAGCAGATTATGAGAAAAAAAAAAACTATAATTCCATTATCTTTACACTTATACTACACTCTCACACAAGCTGTCACTGGGGTGGTACCTTTTAAAAAGGTACACATTTGTACTTAAAGGGTCCATATTGGTACCTCAAAAGTATATATTAGTTCCTAAAAAATTTAAGAGGAACATTTTTGTACTTTTTAGGTACTAATATGTACCCTTGAGGTATTAATATGGACCTTGTAGGTACAAATTTGTACCTTTTAAAAAGGTACCACCCCAGTGACAACTCGTGTACCTTTATTTCTGAGAGTGTAGTATACTACTACTGCTACTACTACTACTACTACTACTACTACTACTACTACTTATAATAACAATAATAATAATAATAATAATAATAATAATAATAATAATAATAATAATAAGAAGAAGAAGAAGAAGAAGAAGAAGAAGAAGAAGAAGAATCATATTATTAATAATAATAATAAATACATAAAAGTTTATTTATTGACATTGGACATTCCATAAAGAGCCATTAACATGGAACATTCTACTTCTTTATTCCATCCATCCATCCATCCATCCATCCAACCATTCATCCATACATTCATTCATTTTAGACAAGAAATGTTCTGGACACTAAAGAGAGAAAAAAAAAAAACTTAGGTAAACATAAAACAATAAATATTATTAATAATAATAATAAACAATACAGGCACGCAGTGGCACAGTAGGTAGTGTTGTTGCCTCACAGCAAGAAGGTCACTGGTTCGAGCCTCGGCTGGGTCAGTTGGCGTTTCTGTGTGAAGTTTACATGTTCTCCCTTCGTTTGTGTGGGTTTCCTCCGGGTGCTCCGGTTTCCCCCACAGTCCAAAGTCATGTGGTACAGGTAAACTGGGTTGGCTAAATTGTAGTGTATGAGTGTAAATGAGTGTACATGGATGTTTCCCAGAGATGGGTTGCGGCTGGAAGGGCATCCGCTGCATAAAACAAATGCTAGATAAGTTGGCGGTTCATTCCACTGTGGCAACCCCAGACTAATAAAGGGACTAAGCGAAAAAGAAAATGAATGAATAATAAACAATACATCAAATTATTTAGGTTGTAATCATTCAATCAATGTTATCATAATCATTCTTCTCTAATACTGGGAGGAAAACATTTATTCTCTAGTACATGTTAGTTATAACATGATGTTATAACTAGTAGTAAAACTCAAAGTTATAATAGCAATAAAACAGCTTGTAAAAGTTCACATGTAATTTTGTTTACTCAAGAACAATTCTACTTAAGTGAGTCAAAAATGAATTCTAAAATTGCTCTTTATATATTTCACTTAAAGCTACACTATAATCACATTATAACTTTAATTAAATTACAGTTAATATGTAAAACTGGTGGATGGTTACTCCAAAACATTGTTTTAAATTATTAGCTCTCATCAGTATTTTAAGTATTAAGTGATCAATAACTTTCTTGGGAATCCAAAATGTTAAAAGACCCATTTTTTTGTTTATACTGACCAACTGGAAATCTCCACTGACACATTTCTCAATTTTTTCTTAAAACTGCAAGTGATGAAAAAGTAGCACAATTGACAGTTTTCAGTTTAGTCCAGTGTTCTGAATAAAGCCAGAGGACTTTTGTCCTGACAGTGCGTCAAATAAAAAGTTGCTTGTGAAGCTTCAAAAGAGTTATTTTTGCTGTATCTTTGAGTATATCCACTATAGTCTAATAACAAATTAGGGATGCTGGCTGGCCCACGCAACACCTGTGAAACTCTAGAAGTTTATGGTGAGCAAGAATGTTAATCTTTTCAGCCCCTTGTTTTGTCTTGTTCCAAACAGGCTGACTTAAACCTGACATTCTAAAGAAAGAAAGAAATTATACAAAGTTTAGACACATTATTATTTATTATTCATGAAATTGTTAGTCAGTGTAACTAAATCACAAACTAAATAAAAAATTCACAAGCAAAATCCAAGTGACATTATTAATGTCATTTTAATTTTAGTAAAAAAATACTCTCGGGAAACAAAGAGTGTGTAGAAAGAATTTTAACTCTACATTTAGTAGTAAATTTTACACAGAAAGGCAACTATCATATTGAACTAAACAAATAGTGCTTTACATTATAAGTTAAACCTAAATTACAAGCCATTCTAATGTAGAAGTTGCCAAGACTCATTTATCATATCATTTAATTAAATAAAGTTCCAAAATATACAGATTTCACTTGAAGTTATACTGAATTAAACACACAATCCAATATAATATATAAAACTAAAATAATATCTTCATGCAAAAGTATTAAAATGTATAACCAAAATAAATCAGAGTGTTTTACACATTCATTCATTCATTCATTCATTCATTCATTTTCTTTTCGGCTTAGTCTCTTTATTAATCTGGGGTCGCCACAGCGGAAGGAACCGCCAACTTATCTAGCATATGTTTTACTCAGTGGATGCCTTTCCAGCCACAACCCATCTCTGGCAAAGTGTGTTTTAAACAAATAATGAAAAAAGTCAAATATTATATCAAGCTTCTTTTCATTTAGTTAATAATGTCATTTTTAATGTACAGTACAAATAAATTTGGTGTCAAAGCATTTTTAAAATTTGGAATTTAGAAGTTTAAGTAAAAATTTAGTAAATAGAATTCTAATTCCACAGTAGAAACAGTAAAGGGTATTTTGGTAAACTTTACAATAAGTTTTTATTAGTTAATGATATTTAACACATGTGCTAACATAAACAATGATCAATACAACCAATAGTTAGTGGAGAGCGGGAACGGAAGTAAAGTGTGACAAAAGTAACAAATCGATTTTCCTGAAGCTCTGACAATATTTGCTTTCCAGGCTATAAGAGCACAATCAGCAACCCTTGGTGGAGCTGTCAAATATCATGTGATTTCCATGGTTAAGTCCAAATGTTAGTTTTTAAGTGTAGAAAGTAAATTATTGTAGTGGTGCTGATTTTCCCTTAATACAGGTTGTGTTTCTCTTTTTATGTGTCTCACTGATGATCAATCTGCATGCTATTTAGTGCAATAACACATCCTTGAGTTAATGTTTTTTCAGTATAAAAATCAAATCAGGTTTAAATGGCAAGAGTTCCTTTGGGGACAAAGGTAACATTTTTATGTATGTCCCATGCACTGTTAATAAACCTTATTTTTCACTTCCATGTTAAGAGTTTTCAGTGTTTGAACTTAGATGTTTTTTAAAAATGTATGGATATTGCCACTGATATATATATATATATATATATATATATATATATATTCAATTTTTTGAGAAAGTTTACATTTTGCACTGTTGGGTTGCTTTTGAAACATTTGATGGAGCTGAAATTGAACATGAAAACGCTGTTTAATATCTATTTGTAAAAATAAATGAGAAAATATATTTGCAGTTAACATTAACAAGGTCATAGTTAGATAAATTAAAAATAAAAAAAGATTAAGCTAGGAAACCTAGCAAATGTTGATGTGTTACACCTGTGTGTTACTTACAGGGTCAAAAGTAACAATGTGCAACTTTTGTTTAAATTGGAGTTCTCACTCATTGGCCACTCTATTAGTTAACCTTATTAGTACTGGGTTGCATCCCCTTTTGCCTTCAGAACTGCCTTTTTCAGACCATTCTCTGTAAACCCTAGAGATGGTTGTGCGTGAAAATCCCAATAGATCAGCAGTTCCTAAAAACTCAGTCTGTCTGGCACATACAATCATGCCACATTCGAAGTCACTTAAATCACCTTTCTTGCCCATTCTGATGCTCAGTTTGAACTGCAGCAGATCGTCTTGACCATGTCTACATGCCTAAATGCATTGAGTTGCTGCCATGTGATTATATAAATTTGCATTAACAAGCAGTTGGACATGTATACCCAATAAATAGTAGTACATTGTTCTACATTTCTTTCAACTGGTTTTTATAAAAAACTGTACTTTCGTCGCCGCTCTCCCTTAACGTTAGTTAATATAACTAGTAGTTTATTGTTAATTCATGGTACCTCACAGTGCATTAACTCAGTGGTTCCCAAAGTGGGCGTCGGGACCACCTGGGCGGTTGTGGGACAATGACAGGGAGTCGCTTGGTGATTTCCAAATTCAAATACATTTTATTAAACTATTAGAATGATCATACTTTAACCATAACCCACAAAAGATAAAAATAATAGTTTTTATCAGTAAAAAAACAACAAAATGCAAATGAAAAACCATCAGACTTTCAATATTTTTTTTTAACACGATTGGTGTGTTTACGTTAGATTAACAACACAGCAATGGCATCAGCTGCAGCAGATTGATTTTATAGCACCAGGTTTAACTTTCTGACTCCTTTATGGTAATCAAATACATTAAAAATAAATACAGTCCACAAGTGAATATTAAAAAATGATCTCTGAGTGGTGGTCTCCAAAACCAAGAATAGACTTGTGCTAAAAAAAACATTGTGTCCACCAGTTTCTTTAGCTGAGGTTAATATTAAATTAAACTAATTAATAAATGACTATAAAGATGATATAGTTGTTAGACTGTTGCACTTTTTTGTGTTGTCAATATGTCTGTGTTTATATAGGCCTGTTGTTGTGTGTGCAACGTTTGTATGTTGATAACCACCTCTGAGAAATTTGGGGGTTGCGAGCCACTGGCATTGTTATTTTAGGGTTTGCAAGTTGAAAAGTTTGGGAACCCCTAAATAATGTTAACAAGCATGGATGTTAATAATGCATTAGTAAATGTGGAATTATGAGTAATGAATGCTCCACAAATACTGTTCATTATTAGTTCATGTTAGTAAATACATTAACCAATGAATCCTTATTGTAAAATGTGACCAGAATTTTCTTATAAAACTTAAGCTAAAAAAAAAAAAAATCACTGAAAAATTGCTAGTCAGTTCCACAACGAAACTAAATGTGAATTTCTGAATTAAGACAATTGAGGTAACACTTTCATCTTTTATTCACAACTTTATAAACTTTGATAACTTTTTCACATTGTAATGTAGAGACTGTGAAACCTTGAATTCTCCACCACAGACAGTCAGTGGCCAAAAGTGATGGAGTGGGTAAAGAGCCGGATCCGTCTTCACACTGATAATATTGCAGTTTTTAATGCTGGAGGGCTGGAAGGGCACGTTGGACCGCACGCATATCAGATTCCTCCATGTTTACATTAGCTGCTCTCCAAAGCCATTACAGTGGCCCTTCACACCTGCCCCAACACGTCCACCGCTGCTGCTGCCATGATATATACACACAACACAGAAACTTCATTGTGCTCGCAGCCATGTTGTCAGGTCCTGGGAGAAAACCATGAATTATGAGTCCGAGGGATTTGTCTCAGCATGGAGAAAGACGGATAGTTGGAGATCCAAAGAGAGAACAATTCGCTTGTTAAGTATTGATGTATAGAATATTGTTTCTGGGTTCAATCCTCAACTCTTTTGTAATTGAGAAAACCTCAAAAGGTCTTATGACCACTGTTTAGTCTTCTCAGACATTAAAGTGAATATTTTACAACATGGTTCTGGATTTGCTGCATTGAAGACAGTGTTGGGTAAAAAGTAATATACTTTTTTTTTCTTAAAGGCCCATTTTGCTTGCACTTATTGCCAGTATTTGTCAAGACGTTTTTTCTTATTGAAGCCCAAGCTAATTTTCATTAACACTTTATTTTGATGGTGCATTTGAGTATTAGTAGACTGTCTGCTTAATATCTGTTGATATGCTCCTTCAACAGACATTTAACTGACTATAAGATACTTTGCAAGTACATGTCAACTTGGTTCGCATTGCCAGCAAAAAGTCAAACTTGTTTCCAGTACATGTTGGACTATGGCAAGGCTGCCCTTTGTCACCAATTCTGTTTATAATTTTTATGGACAGAATTTGAAAGTGCAGCCTTGGGCTGGAGAGGTCCGGTTCGGGGACCACAGGATTTCATCTCTGTTATTTGCATACAATGTTTTTCTGTTGGCTTCATCGAACATGGTCCTTCAGCATGCACTGGGCCGGTTTGCTGCCTAGTGTGTGGCTGGGATGAGAATCAGCACCTCCAAGTCAGAGGTCATGGTGCTCCACTGAAAAAAGGTGTTCTACCATCTCCAGGTTGGAGAAAAGTCCTTACCCCAGGTGGAAGAGTTAAAGTATCTTGGGGTTTTGTTCACAAGTGAGGGAAGGATGGAACGTGAGATTGACAGGTGGATTGGTGCAGCAGTAATGCGTTCAATGTACCGATTCATTGTGTTAAAGAAGGAGCTAAGCCGAAAGGCAAAGTTCTTGATTTACCAGTCAATATACATTCCTACTCTCACTTATGGTCATGAGTTTTGGGTCATGATCAAAAGGACAAGATCTCAGATATAAGCAGCCGAAATGAGTTTCCTTCGCAGGGTGCACTCTTGTAGATATGGTGAAAAGCTCTGTCACCCAGGGGGAGCTCGGAGTAGAGCTGCTGCTTCTCCACATTGAGAGAAGTCAGCTGAGGTGGCTCAGCCATCTGTTTCGGATGCCTCCTAGACGCCTACCTAAGGAGGTGTTCCAGGCATGTCCCATCAGGTGGAGGCCTCCGGGAAGACTCAGGACATGCTGGAGGGACTATGTCTCTTGGCTGGCCTGGGAATGCCTCTGGATTCCCCCGGAGGAGCTGGAGGAAGTGTCTGGAGTTCTTTTTCTAAGACTGCTGCCCTTGCGATCCGGCTCGGAGTTAGCGGATGAAAATGACATGACATGACTAACCCCAACCCTATCCCCAACCTAACAGTCTACTCATTGTATAATCTAATGAGCATTAGTTGGCATGCAGATGCAATGTAACTTAAATCCAACAAACGGACCATCAAAATAAAGTGTGACCAAATTTTACCCCCAACATTTAGCACAGTGAATGCAAAAAAATCACTCCCTGTTGTTAGATGATGCTCAATGAACTTGTAGGTTATAAAAAAAAAGCAAAACAACACTCGAATCCAACTTGCTATTCTCCACCTTAGGCTGACATTACTGTAGTTTCTGTTGTGCTCATCATACATTCATTGTGCTCTTAATTGTAAATGTGTGTAATACCTTAAAATCCAAATTAATAGTCAGTTCACTCAGAACACCCCTGAACAGGATTTGTCAATTTTTACAGACAGAATTTTTAATATCATTACTGAACAATATCAGTGTACATTAGTGCCAATTGTTATTTGCTTTTGGCATCTGATAAAGTGTTTGAGTTCAGAAATTGTGACTCGTGACGTCAGACTTATACTGGCCAACGTTTGTTGTGGCTCCAGCTGCTCTCAGGCCCTCATGGCTGGGCATTTGGAAGCCTTAATCATTTGTTCAAAAATTTCTTCTTCTCCAATTTCCGAATCACCTGATGCCTTCACTCTTTATCAAGGAAATATATTTGCACCTGGCATTGGTGAGGAATCCATTGAATCCAATGCCCACATACCCACATAACCCATAAACAGGAATGTAATGTTAAGAAAATGTTAAACTAATGACTGAAAAAGTAACGTTTAATGAAGGCTTTAGTTACCTTCAGCAAGAGGTTTATGTGAAAAATCACCAAATTGTTGTATGCATTTGACCATTTATGTGGATTTTAATGAGCTAAAAAATTACTTCACTTGTTAATTTATGTTCCGTCACTGATCGCATACATAGAACAGCACAAGTTCTGTTTCACGCTTTTAAATACATCAATGAATTTAATACACTTCAGCAAATCATGCAGGTCCTATTTTGCATAGATCAGGTAACATGATTTTACAGAAATTTGGTGTTTTGCAGAGGAATGAATGTGTAACTGTCATTTTAAATTATTCTAATTGTTTTAAAATGGGTTAAATTATCCCTGTCAAATAAAAAAAATAATAATACAAAAATTAAAAAAATTATTTTATATGCAGTGAAATAAGTGCAAAAGACAACCAAAGCAGATATACCAAAAAATTTGACTTTTATGCACAGTTCCCAAGTGAACAAAAACAATGAATTAATCAAAAAAAAAAAAAAAAAGAAAAAGAAGGTAAGCAAAAATATACTAATTACAATATGTACAATATTGGGACAAACACAAAGACGGGGGAAAACTAGAGAGCTGGCAGAAGAGACGCGGGTGGTGCTGAAGAAAAGAAAAAAAACAAAACCCATACAATGTTTAATTCCCCAGAAACATCTCACTAAATAAATGAAAACAAAATAAATAATCACACAAACAGGTCTTTTGAGTATCCTAACTATCCTACTCATTCATTCATTTCTTTTCTTTTCAGCTTAGTCCCTTTATTAATCAGGGGTCACCACAGTGAAATGAACCGCCAACTTAACCCAGCATATGTTTTACGCAGCAGATGCCCTTCCAGCTGCAACCTAGCACTGGGAAACGACTATCCTACTTTTTCTATTCAAAATAAAAACACAGCAGACACACAATGTACAACAGAAACCAGAGAGACTGGTGAGTGGTATGGCGTGCTCTTTTATGCTTGGTTTATGTGAAAAATTAAAGCAGACACAGGAGAGAGAGAGAGAGAGAGAGAGAGAGAGAGAGAGAGAGAGAGAGAGAGAGAGAGAGAGAGAGAGAGAGAGAGAGAGAGAGAGAGCGAGAGAGAG
>CAIGQZ010027068.1:7644484-7660259 GCA_903798205.1 Danio tinwini | reverse complement strand
ATCCATCCATCCATCCATCCATCCATCCATCCATCCATCCATCCATCTATCTATCTACAGTAGTTTTGATTTTAAAAAGTAATATAGCTGTAATGAGATCACTGGTGTGTTTGTAGAGTTATTCACAATTTAATTTGAATGCACCTCATCCAATCAGAATTCAGAACAGGACTGCCCACTGTATATGTATTATGAACGTTTAGTTTAAAAAGGTCATTCATTGAATATAAATAGTTGATTGTTTTTGTGTTTCATTACAGTGTCGTGACCACCTATGTATAATTTTGTTTAGTCTGTTTATTTATTTTACTATTATTATCTTGTTTTTACTTTTCCAGACACTTTTTATCTGATACCATTAGTGTGTTTAAAGGCAATCAAACTATGCATATTTTCACAGTGATGCACACAATTGCCACCAAGCGATGTCTGTGAACCAGACCCAGAACCAGACGCCACTTAAACATACTCGTCTGACCCAAAGAACAGACTCTGTGTGCTGGACAGAGGACTAATTACCCTTCTGGACCCTGATGCTATGATTTAGTGTTTTAAAATATAAATCTCCAGAATCCAGTCTTAAACTGTGAAGTTCCACTGAATGGAAATGACTGGAATCAATCAAGAGCAAGCTTTACGGATCGCTTTACGGATCATGAGAAGTTTTTCATCAAGTTGCCAGCGCTGGGATTTGTCCAGCAAAAGAAAACAAGTGCCATGAACATCAATGCTATGAGCATAACAGCTGTAAAAAAACAGCTGTTTGAAAGCGATTATTTATAAAACACAATCAATCCTCATTTAGATATGATATTATTTAGGAAAAGCTTGGGAGGATTGTGTGCTCTGTGTGGTCTTTAAGCACACAGAACCATTTGAATGATATTGGTAAATTTTTGTATGTATTTCAAACTTGTAAGGATTTGCAGAACATCCTTACACAAGATTTTTAAACACAATTTGGGTTATCCAACCCAAGCTCATTCTGAAAATGTACCCATATATAGATCGCAAAATATGTCCCAGGAGCTATGTTTTTTTTTTGCAGCTTTTGTTTTCGTTAATCCACCAGAGGCCGCTGTATATGCTTTTTGAGATCTCAAATTTCTCTTGCGAGTGCCATTCGCCCCTGCTCTTCTCACGTAAATACACCAGAGGTTGCTGTCAACTGACTGAATGACTGACTGACCGACTGATCGACTGACTGACCCACCCTCCTTCTTCCCTAAACCCAACCGACAGTGTTTTCAAAAGCAATGCAGAACAAGAAAAGCTCTCGTGGCCACCTGATTTTGACCAAGTTTTCAGATTTGACTACATTCTCACCCTGTTATTTACTAGTTTATTTTATTTTTTTGGTTTTTGTCTTACCTGCTTTCTGGAACTGTTCTTTGCCAGACTTAAACCCTGTCATTGCAGTTAACTGTTCTCTGAGTCTCAAGTCTGCCGACATACGCTGCTAGCCTCTGAACAAACTGGTAACAATGGGAAAGCCATCTATATGGAGGTAAGTGGTCAGCTGTTAGCGCAAAAAGGAATGGCATCATAGCGGCAAGTAACGTTCCTTTTAAAGACGAAATGCAGCCATACATACGTCTGGCTACACAATTCGCGATGTCCAGAAATGTGTATAGGGGGATGAATGTGTATAAGGTTTTCAGAATGAGCCTATGTTGGGTTTATATGCTTATAAAAAAAAAAAAAAAAAAAAAAAAAAAAAACGTAACTTTAAAAGATTAGCCAATATCTTGCAAGCACCTTGATGTCAAAATTGTATTAAAACACTTTTAAAAAATCAAACTAATAAAAAAATAATAATAATTAAATAAAATAAATCAGTTTGGACAGTCCAGTAATTATCTTTTGACATTTATCTTTTGTAATTATCTTTCTTGACACCAATGTTAGATGTCAATTTGATGTAATTTTGACATCAAGGTAGTTGACATGCATTTTAGTGATACAAACTCCAATGTTAATTTCTTATTTTTATTTGAAGCTTTCAGATAAATGAAACCATTCTTATATTATAATATGTTTGTTGTTATTTTGCAGGTCAAATGCACATTAATGTGTCAAATGGACATCAAAGGATTTGACTTTAAATAAATTCAACCCAGGCTCATTCTGAAAAATGTATATATCATTATATACATTTCTGAAGAGTGCCAAATACATCCCAGGAGGTACAGTTTTTGCAGTTTCTGTTTTCGCGAGGCTACTGTGTACGATGTTTGAGATCTCAAATTTCTCTCGCACGTGCCATTCGCACCTGCTGTTCTTGCGTAAATCCACAAGAAGACTGATCGACTGACCCACCCTCCTCCTTCCCTAAACCCAACCAATAGTGTTTTCAAAAGCACTGATTGACCCGCCCACCCACTTCCCTAAACCCAACTGACAGTTTTTACAAGCAATCCAGAAAAAGAAAAGCACCCTGATTTTTATCACTTTTTCAGATTTTACCAAATTCTCACCCTGTTATTTACTTGTTTATTTTATTTTTAGGATTCTGTTTTTGTCTTACCAGCTTTCAGGAACCATTCTTCGCCATTTCTTCATGGTAAACTTGTCTCTGCGTTTCAAGTCCGCCGATATACATGGTGAGCTAACTGGACAAACTGGTAACAGCGGGAACGCCGTCCATACGGAGGTAAGTAGTTAGCTGGCAAGTGCAAAAAAGAAATGGCATTAAGCCATCCCAAAGCATTTGTTTTAACAATGAAATGCAACCATAGGTACATAACCTGCGATCTCCAAAAATGTATATAGGGCGTCGCCGCGATAGCCTGGTGGTTAGCGCGCTGACATATGGTGCTGTAGCACTTCAGGGCATCCTGAGTTCGAATCCCAGCTCGAGAACATTTCCCATCCCTACCCCCTCTCTCTCCCACTTCGCTTCCTGTCTGAAATACTGTCCTATACACTTAATAAAGGCAAAAAAAGGCCAAAAATAAATCTTTAAAAAAATAAATGTATATAGGGCTACGTTTTTAGAATGAGCCTATGTTGCAACAAATATCTTTTCTTTGTACGTGTTTTTGATGTCATGTCTGATGTTAATTTGATGGCATTTTGACATCAAGGTTAATTTTTCTCATGCCATTATTACAGATGTACCCAATGGGTGTAAATCAGTAATAAGGACATAAGACACAGTAATGCTATTAATGTCCATTTTGATCAACGTAATCCATCTATTTTGACAGAGGTAATACGTTCCTTGTAATCCCAACTGTGTCAATGTAATCACCCCACACACTTTTCAAAATCTCATTTAAGTCCTCCCCCGCATTTCAAATTAGCTTGTTATGGATTTTTAACAGCGCTCTGTCACCGCCACTGAGGAGTCTGTGTGTTTTGATGCGCGCATTCGTGTCCAGGAAATTTGTGTGCACACTAAAAGAGCTCACTGAAAGTTCTAACTTTGCGTTTGCGGCACAGTCTATAATGAAACACCAAGCAACAGATGACTTTAATGTCATCATAGATTAAAAAAAGGAGAGGTGAGTATATTGTATAAAATATCTGTTAATTAACAGTTTAAGATATTTAAGAAACACTATGACCCTGTGATTCACAAATGTTTTCTGTTTATTTACGGTGGTGAATTGCATTATGAGCTTGATTTCACCTCTGTCGACTTTTGATGTTGAAAATTCAACTCTACACTTAAACAAAGTCACTTTTATTAAGATTTTAGTCATTTTAAATAATATAATGTATAAGAAATAGTATAGAGAGAAATACGTCTGTAAAATAACAAAACATGATGTACTGGCAGTTTATTACAAGCTTTTTATAAGATAATATAAAACACCAACCCAGACAATATATCACTTTAAACTATTATACATGTTAATAAAAGTATTTATTTTTTCAAGGTGAAAAGCTGTTTGAAGAAAGATCAAGGTCCCATAATGCAATTCAAATGCATAAATAAAAAAAAATATATATATAATAAATAACGCTGATTTACAGATATGATTTACAGTGTACGGATTCACATACAGTGTGATTGTTTTGGTGTTGCTCAATGTTAAAATCGGAGTACATTTTAATCCATGAGTGTGAAAGAGTGTATATTTAAGAGTTTTTTCTTTCAGCGTTAAACTTTTAACCCACTATGCAGTGTATTTTCCACTAGTAATGGGAAGTCCGTTTTTTTAGCTCGAACCAGTTCCTTCAGACAAACAGTGATCAAACCAGTATGTTTAACTTAAACTTGAAACATGTCATGTTGCATTTTAAAAATGCAAAGAGTAGAATGTATTGATATTATTTCTGAAAAGATTAATGACCATTCAATAAATTAAAACTATTTTCAACATATTTGATCACTGTTATCTGTCACACACCAATTGATAATATAGGAAAAAAGGTAATATATTAACACTTTAAAGGGTAACACACTCCAGTTCAATGTAAGAATAAACTCTTACTGTGTATTCACAACTCTGAGAGTAATGTACAAATTTCACACTTAAAAAAGTGCTATTTTAACTCCAAAATGGAGGGAGTCATATGTACACCCAAGGAGTGTTAAGTTAAACTCAAATTGAGTTAAATGTGCACTGATTTTTTTGCTGTGTAAGTACTGCACTATCAGAACAATTACTTGGATATTTTTAGGTTGTAGGTTGATTCAGAATATATGCTCAGGTCAGGATAACTCTACTTTGTGTCAGGCAGAATCCTTAAACTTTTGATGTCAGCCTAATGTTTAGGTATTTGACAACATTTGAATTACTTTCAATTACTTAGTGGTTGTAGACAGTTATTACATTAATGATTGCATTTATTATAATTAGCCTACATATTAATATTGCTGCTGTCTATTTGTGGTTGATAAAATTATAAAGTAATGATTCAACATAGTTCACACAGCTTGTTAAATGACTTATTTCCTGGATTAAGCAAGGCAAGGCAAGTTTATTTATATAGCACATTTCATACACAGTGGCAATTCAAAGTGCTTTACATAAACAAGAATAAAAAGATAAGTGTAAGAAAATAAAAAAAGCAAATAATAAGAATGATTAAAAACAGATACAAATGTGTTAAAATGGGTTATAAATGAAAAAAAAGAAAAGAATAATAGTGCGATCTGTCGGACATAGCACAGTGCTCATTCAGTAAAGGCACAGCTAAACAAATGTGTTTTCAGTCTGGATTTGAATGTGCCAAATGTTGGAGCACATCTGATCATTTCTGGAAGCTGATTCCAGCAGCAAGGAGCGTAGTAGCTGAAAGCCGATTCACCCTGCTTTGACTGAACTCTTGGAATTTCTAGTTTATATAATCCTAGAGATCTGAGTGTTCTATTAGGTTTGTATTCAGTGAGCATATCTGTAATGTATTGAGGTCCTAGGCATTTTAGTGATTTATAGACAAGTAATAATATTGTACTTTAAAATCTATCCTGAATGTAACTGGGAGCCAGTGCAAAGACCTGAGGACAGGTGTGATGTGCTCTGATTTCCTGGTTCTGGTCAGAATCCTAGTCGCAGCATTCTGGATGAGCTGGCAACATTCACCAAAATCTGACTTTTTTGCATTGGAAAACATTTACAGAGTAAAGTGTCACAATGAAAACATGACAAAGCCATTTGACTATCTTGTTCATAAACAATGGTGTCAGGACTTTTCATCTTGATGACACTGACACTTTCATTGACATGAATACTTGCTTTTGAGGAATGAGCTATCCATTTTGAGCAAGTGACACACTTTTGCAGGTCATCAACTAGGTTTTGCAGTTTGTACTAATTGTTTTGAGGAATGCATGAACTGTTGTGCAAATGTAAATAGTGTTGTGAGAAATGCACCAAAGTGACTGAGGAAAACAAACAACAGGAAAAATGGAACAAAGAATTCACAGCACATGTGGAAGTCACATGACATAAACACGGAAACTACATGAACACACCAAAACACTGAACACGTGACAATCACCATAGACCCTAAATGTATGTACTGTAAATGCAGTACATACATTGCATTTGTAATTGAAAATTGAAAACATTGGTTCCATCTTTTAGCCAAGAAGATGGTTATCATAACAATATACAATTTTATGTACATACTTTCGCTGATTTTTTAAAAATAAAATTAAATATCGACTATAATAAACAAAAAGAACTTTTATGATGCAAAAATGTTTTTTTTCCTGTGTTTTTCATCCAAATTTAACCAAATAATTGTCAGGAAGACGTCTGCTGACACAGTGGTGAAAATCTTGGTAGCATGCAATGGTTAACCCTGCACTGCAAAAAAAAAAGATTTTCTTACTTAGATTTTTTGTCTTGTTTCTAGTCCAAATATCTAAAAATTCTTAAATCAAAAAGAATTTTCTAGACAAGCAAAACATATAGTCTTGTTTTAAGAAATAATATGTCAAAATTATCCTTAAAACAAGAAAAATAATCTGCCAATGGGGTAAAAAAATAATCTTATGTCAAAAGGGAAAAACAAGATTATTTTGTTTACCCCATTGGCAGACTATTTAGTTTGTTTTAAGAAAAAACTCACTTAATTTTGGCATATTATTTCTGAAAACAAGACAATACGTTTTGCTTGTCTAGAAAATTCTTCTTGATTTAAGAAACTAGAAACAAGACAAAAAAATCTAAGTAAGAAAAGCATTTTTGCAGTGTGAGTATATCCCTTAAAACTCTGCGTTACATTTTACAATACAGTTTACAAAAGCAAGATTTAGCATTGCTGAATATGTATTGTTCATTATTAGGTCATGCTATCTAATCCATGAACAAATATATTAGTGTATGTGTAAATAAACATTAACTAATTAGACTATTAATGTAAAAAAAATACCTTAGAATATGAGCTGATATTAACAAAGATTGTTATGCTCAATTAAATTATTGTTCACCATTGGTTCATGTTAACTAATGTAGTAATTACACATTAATATATGTTTAGTTAACATTAGCAAATGTTAATTAATGTTTAGCAAATGTGTTGATCACTGTTAATGCATTAATACATCCCATTTTATAACCCCCCCAAAAAGGCCATGCATGCAGAGAAAAAAGACAAATACTGATTAAATCACAAACTGTAAAGGGGAATGTGTCTTCCTTGTTTACTTCGGTTTATTTCAGTTCAATCCAATTCAAGTTCATGTCTGGTGTTTTTTAATGGTGTGTATCATTTCAAAGCAGCTTTAGAGAAATAAAAGAGTTTCCTCATCTATAAGACAATAAAATTGGTTGTTTGTGCAAGCAGTTTATTACAATCTATAGTTATACTCTAAAGTTAAGATCCCTCTAGCAGACATAAAATAATAAAAAAATGAAAAATGCATTGCATTTCTTCATGAAATTACATATTTATTCCAAACCTCTTCTAAGCATAATATTTTGAACAATGTTGGAAACCAGTAACTACTGACTTCCATAGTTTATATACACTCACCAAGCAGCCATCCACATGGCAGCAACTCAAGGCATTTAGGCATGTAGACATGGTCATGACGATCTGCTGCAGTTCAAACGGAGCATCAGAATGGGAAGGAAAGGTGATTTTAAGTGGCTTTGGATGTGGCATGCCTGTTGGTGCCAGGCAGGCTGGTCTTAGTATAACAGAAACTGCTGATCTACTGGAATTTTCATGCACAACCATCTCTAGGATTTACAGAAAATAGCCAGAAAAGAAAATATCCAGTGAGTGGCAGTTCTGTGGGCGCAAATGCCTTGTTTATGCCAGACGTCAGAGGAGAATGGCCAGACTGGTTCGAGCTAATAGAAAGGCAACAGTGACTCAAATAACCACTCGTCACAACCGAGGTATGCAGAAGAGCATCTCTGAAAACGTTGCCTGTTCTGATAAGACTCGATTTCTGCTGCGACATTCAGATGGTAGGGTCAGAATTTGGCATCAACAACACAAAAAAAATGGATCTATCAACGGTTTAAGCTGCTGGTGGTGGTGTAATGGTGTGGGGGATATTTTCTTGGCACACTTTGGGCCCAATAGTACCAATTGAGCATCGTGTCAACGCCACAGCCTACCTGCGTATTGTTGCTGACCATGTCCATCGTTTTATGACCACAGTGTATCCATCTTCTCATGGCTGCTTCCAGCAGGAAAACGGGCCATGTCATAAAGCGCGAAATCATCTCATGACAATACTCCAGAATATTTCCAGTACCTTGTTGAATCTATGCCATAAAGGATTAAGGCAGTTCTGAAGGCAAAAGGGGGTCCAACACGGTACTAGTAAGGTGTACCAAATAAAGTGGCCGATGAGTGTATTTTGTGCTACTCTTAGTGTCAGTGGCTTCTGGTTTCCAACATTCTTCGAAATGTCTTAATTTGTGTCAAGCAATAAAAAAGAAACTCATAAAACTTTTGACCCACATGTAAGCAAGTACAATATATGTTTTTGGTGTGAACTACTTTAATTCCAGGAGCAAACAGGGCCCAAGTCTCCTCATTTCTATCCAAGAATATGACACTGAAGTGAGCTTCATAAGAGCCACATTTACGCTAAATATTCACATTACATTCATATTAACGTACTTAACATTGCTGCTCAGCTGAAGGTGAAATGAAAGAGGCCTATATATAAAGATATATTGTGCACAAATGAGCCTGGTGGTTAAAACAGTGGCTGGAAAAAAAGCTGACTCGATTCACATTCTGTAAAAATGATGTGGTTCAATGTAAAGTGCTGCAGTTTATCTATAGCTTTCTGTGACAGTAACTACTTGTAAATGTGGTCTAAATGAAGGCCTTCAGCTCCGATTCACTGCAGGAGGGCTGCTTTTGAATGCTAGACATTCTTCTTGGCACCAGTAATTGTGTGTGTGCGCATGTGTGTGTTAGATCTACTGAATAAGTATGTTCCCTTGTTTTACATGATGCCTTAATATTTGAAGTCAATGTATTTTTGTACTGTTTACTTTGAAATGAAAAAAAAAAAAACTTGATTCAACTTTCTGATACCAATTCCAAAGAGAAAATGTAAGGACACAGTTTTAAAGGTTTCCATGTAAGTGTTTAATAATAAATCTATGTGTTTTGATAATTCTGCGATCCTGTGCCTTCCTGTAGTGAACCCAGGCATTACATAATACCGGACCAAAACTGAAAAAGTTTGCAGCGCGTTTTACCTTGTTTTATTTTATAGTCTTTTTGCCCCAGTGTTTTCTTTCCCTTCCCCTCGCTTTCCCATGGATTCCATCTACAAACTACACATCTACATCTACACCCCCGAGTTCCTGATCCTGATGTTGAAGCAGGGGGAAAACAGCCTTGAGGACCATACGGACAATTTCATGTTCTTAGCGGACGTCGTTCTACAACTCCAATTTGAAAACCGCTTGCAGAGCACGATCATCCGAAGATGGTCCTTGGGGCAATCTCACCGCCTATGTGGAGTGGACACTGGCGAGGAACCGATAATCATTCAACGTCAGTGTCACTCCAGACCCAGCGATTAGCCCAACCACCATCTGCAAGGAGCGTACGCCAGAGCCCACCGCGGACGGAGAGCCACCCGCAGTGTGTGAGCCATCGCCATCAAGAGCGACAGAGCACAACATTACTAAGCAGAAGAAGCTCAACCAGCTGTCTGACCAGGTGTGTGAGCTGGTAACAATGCTAGATGTGGGAGTCCTGGTGGATATTGAGGGATCGAGCGAGAGTCCCGCCCACCTACCCACAGCAGAAGGTGCACTGGACCTTAAAATGCTGCTCATTGACTTCTGGAGCGAAGTCATGCCCCTCCTGCTGTTCCCAGACAGCCCTCCAGCCCCATTCATCCCTAAAGACGATAGCTCCAGTCATGACCAGCATCCCACCAAACCTGCCCTCTTCACCTGTGATGACGTCAACACCCACAACCATTCTGCCTTCTCCAGTGCTGCTTCAGTCAGCCAGTCCCCCAGCTCACCCTACAGCCTCATGTGTGGAGGTATCCCTGAGGGTCTGCCTACCTGTTTCGCCGGCCAGAGGTTGTCACTCAACATCATCTCCTCCCGAGACTAGGACTCCACAAGGACTCCGCCTCGGCTGTCCGACCCAACGGCTCCACGTTGTCTCTCTCCTCCGTCATCTCCTCCGCGGGCGACCAGCCCACCGGCTCCGCCAGGCTCCCTCGTTCCTTCGGCTTTGCCTTGGTCTGCCTCCACCTCTGGTCTTCGCTCCTCTGGCTGCGCCTCATCCCTCCATCCTGCCAGCTCCGTTAAGCTCCTCCTTCCCTCCAGCTACGCCTCGGTCCTCTGTCGCCCTGGCTCCAATGCAAGCATCTGGACCTGTGTCGTCGCTTCAGTCGGGTCAGCTGTCTGCTCCACCTTGACCCTCCAGGACCTCAATGTCACCTTCGCCCTATCGCTCTCCGTCTCCTCCTTGGGCTCCACCTACAGCTGTGGTGTCTCCCTCAGTTGGCCCCCTGGAGTTGGCAACCATGGCTCCTC
Organism: Danio tinwini; assembly: GCA_903798205.1. Lineage (NCBI taxonomy): Eukaryota > Metazoa > Chordata > Actinopteri > Cypriniformes > Danionidae > Danio > Danio tinwini. Next base: position 7,649,817 of record CAIGQZ010027068.1, on the reverse strand, counting down.
CCTCTGTCGACTCCACCATGGGCCGTCCTCCTGGCTGTGTCCCAGGTCATTCTCCTCCTGCTTCACCTCCCTTCCTGGCTCCTCCCTCCTGTGACTCCTCCCTGGCCACCTCCTCCTTTCCATGCCGTCCAAATCATCTCCCGGTTCCTCCCTCCCAGACTCTCCTCTGACCACCTCCTTTCACCCTTCCTTTTGTTTAGACGCGAGGGCATGCCTTTTAAAGGGGGAGTGTACTGTCACACCCAATCCTCCATGTATGTTTGTTTTCATCATGTGACCTCCACCATGTGTTCCTTTGTTCAATTCAGTCCTTGTCTGGTATTCTCTCTCTCAGTTGATGTCTGTTTTCACCCCATGTGCCTTCTTGTAGTGAACCCAGGTGTTACACAATAATGTGCAAAAAAGGGGAAAAAAGAATCATTGTAATGTCAACAAAAAAGCATGAAAAGCAAGGAATTCTGAGAATTGTTAAAGATGACGGGATTTGAGTCATGAGAAGAACGGTTCCAGAAAGCAGGTAAAAAAAATAAAATAAAGTAGTAAATAACATGGTGATAATGTGGTAAAAATCAGGCTGAGGGCTTTTCTTTTTGTAGATAGCTTTTGAAAACACTGTCGGTTGGGTTTAGGGAAGTGAGTGGGCGGGTCAATCGGTGCTTTTGAAAACACTATTGGTTGGGTTTTGGGAAGGAGGAGGGTCGGTCAGTCGATTGGTCAGTCAATCAGTCAGTCAGTCAACAGCAGCCTCTGGTGGATTGCATAGCCCCCAAGCCCCTAAATCATTTAACCCCCCTTAACTTGTTCCAAACCTATTATTTTGAGTTTCTTTTTTTCATTTTGAAACAAAGATACAGCAAATGTTCTCACATACAGTGCATCCAGAAAGTATTCTTAGCACTTCACTTTTTCCACATTTTTTATGTTACAGCCTTATTACAAAATTAATTAATCTCATTTATTTCCTCAAAATTCTACACACAATACCCCATAATGACAATGTGAAAAAAATATTTTTTTAAATTGTTGCAAATTTATAAAAAAAAAAATCTGAAAAATCACATGTGCATAAGCATTCACAGCCTTTGCCGTGAAGCTCTAAATTGAGCTCAGGTACATTCTGTTTCCACTGATTATTCTTTAGATGTTTCAGCAGCTTAATTTGAATTCTTGTGTGGTCAATTCAGTTGATTGGACATGATTTGAAAAGGCATTCACCTCTCTATATAAGGTCTCAAGGTTAACAATGCATGTCAAAGCACAAATCAAGCATGAAGACAAAGAAATTGTCTGTAGACCTCAGAGACAGGATTGTCTTCAGGCACAAGGCTTGGGAAGGTTACAGAAAAAAAAATGCGGCTCTGAAAGTTCCATTGAGCACAGTGGCCTTCATCATCTGTAAGTGGAAAATGTTTGGAACCACCAGGACTCTTCCTAGAGCTGGCCGGCCATCTAAGCTAAGTGATCAGGGAGAAGAGCCTTAGTCAGGGAGGTGATCAATAACCCAATGGTCACTCTCTCTGAGCTCCAGCATTCTTATATGGATGAGGAGAACCTTACAGAAGGGCAACCATCTGTGCAGCAATCCACCAATCAGGCCTGTATAGTAGAGTGGCCAGACGGAAGCCACTCCCTGCCTGGAATTTGCCAAAAGACATCTGAAGGACTCTTAGACCATAAGAAACAAAATTATCTGCTCTGATGAGACAAAAATTTTACTCTTTGGAATGAATGCCAGGCGTTACGTTTGAAGAAAACCAGGCACCGCTCATAACCAGGCTAATATCATCCCTACAGAGAAGCACGGTGGTGGCAGCAGGAACTGGAAGACTATTTAGGAGAGAGGGAACAATAATTGCAGCAAGGTACAGAGACATCCTGAATGAAAACCTGCTTTAAAGTGCTCTTGTCCTCAGACTGGGGCGACGGTTCATCTTCCAGCAGGACAATGACCCAAAGAACACAGCCAGAATATCAATAGAGTGGCTTTACAACAACTCTGTAAATATCCTTGTGTGGCCCAGCCAGAGCCCAGATCTAAATCCTACTGAACATCTCTGGAGAGATCAGAAAATGGCTGTACACCGTCACTTCCCATCCAACCTGATAGATCTTGAGAGGTACTGCAAAGAGGAATGGGCAAAAATCCCCAAAGACAGGTGTCACAAGCTTGTGGCATCATATTCAAAAAGACTTGAGGCTGTAATTGCTGCCAAAAGTGCATCAACAAAGTATTGAGCAAAGGCTGTGAATACTTCTGTACATGTTATTTTTCAGTTTTTTTATTTTTAATAAATTTGCAACAATTTCAAAATATCTTTTTTCACATTGTCATTATGGGGTAATGTGTGCAGAATTTTGAGGAAAAAAAATGAATAATAAATTTTGGAATAAGGCTGTAAAATAAAAAAAAGTGGAAAAAGTGAAGCACTATGAATACTTTCCGGATGCACTGTATTTATTATTATTCAATAATAATTCACTATACTTATTATTAAACATTCAATAAACATACATTTATACTCATATGCATAATTAAGCACATAGATATAATGATGAACTTTGAAAATCTGTAAATTTATGCAGGTACAGTTGTTTTGGTTCAGTTTCTTTGGTTGTGTTGGCTTGCATTGATTTTATTATTCCCTCTTTCCTTCCCCCTCTTTCTTGTTCAAACTGACATAATAATTTACCAAAAACAAGGATCTAAAGCAATACAGTGTCTCCTTAAAGTACCCCAGGAGAGTTGCTCCCATGAGGACAAGTCTGTTTTTTTTTTTGTTTTTTTTTTTTGGAGTTTGCCTTCCAGATTCACTTCCCTGAAAGACCAATAATAGCCTGCAGTGCTGGACAGAATGAAGACCTCAAAGCACAAATCCCCCTCTATGGTCCTCAAGAGACATTACGCAAATTCACAGAACACAAAGTAAATCTCCCTTCATAGTGGCAGAGGTTCAATATCCCCCAGTCCCAGAGCACACTGTCTCGTGGTCTGGGCCAAATTTTTTTTTTGGAGAAGGGGTCAACTTGTATACCCCAAAGTATCCCACCCCTGAGTTTATAAGTCTGACATTGCATGTCACAGTTTCTGTGTCCAGACAATCTATCAGACACCAAACAGGACTTTGGTGGACACACCATTTGTCAACAGTCTGACGGCAAACAAAAGGACTTTTGAGCAAGTATTAAAAAAATGATACCAGTAAAGTATGAATTTTGTTACAGACTATTAATATATATATTTTTGGGAAATGTATTGTTATTCTGCAATGTGAAGATGCACTCGTTTTTGCGATTGATTTAGAACTTTCCATTTAGTTGCTTATGAGAGAAATGACTAGGGATATTAAATGACAGATAACGGTCAAAATACTTGCTCCCTAAACAAGTGGGTTAATGACTATACTTAAAAAGTAGAATAATATATTAAGAAAATATCGGAGCGCAACATCAAGCAGCATAACAAGCTGTTCTTAATGCCTAAAAATGAATATAAGTGAATAAGACTAGAAGCCTTGAGCCAAAAAAGATGCAATGGGCGTGCCCGTTTGTATGTGAAGAATACGCATGCATGGATGTACGTTTTTTTTTTTTTTTTTACATTGCTTGTAGCTTTAGTGATACGTGAAATTCTGGAGGGAATGTCATGGATTTTCTTATGGCTCATTTCCACTGACTGCTACTGTCATGATCACCAGCGATCCTCTCTTCATAAATTGCTGGTAAACTTGCACAAACACATAGAACTACAAATCTGCTGAGAAATGGACTACAAAACCCAGTCAGGCCACACACACACTCACCTGCTCCAAGTCTCCACTGATTAAACTGGCACAGCTGTAGCTGCTCAGACACTGATTACATGGACTATAAGTACACCTCTCAAACACTCAGTTGGTGCTGAGTCTTGTTATCTGTTTACAGTGACACCACAACGCGTTATCCTTTGTCTAATTTGCCTGGTTTTGACCTTTGCCACGTCTGTCTGTTCATCCTGTCTGCTGCCTGCCTTTGACTATTTGCCTGCTATTGACTACGACTCTGGATTGCCCTTATACATCTTTTTGCTCCTGTTTTGACCACTGCTTGCCTGACTTTGCTAATAAACCTGCATGTGGATCCGCACCCCTGTTGTCAGCGTCACATCCCTTGGTGACAGGTACGGGTCGGTACGCTTTTATGGCCATTTCCACTGTAAAAAGGTGTACCGTACCGTACCCCTTTTTCGGCACCCTTTCGAAAGGGTACCAAACACGAGAAAGGGTCCCAAAGGCGGAGCTAGATGCACAGCTGAACGCTATTGGTTTACAGAGATACGTCACAAGCTCACGCAACAAGCCAGAATGAAAACAAAGGAGCCGCCATGTTTTCATACACAGCCCAGAGACCATATATACATATAATAACAAGCCCTGTTCGATCTGGGCTCAAATGAACATTGTCGTTGTCTTGATGAACAGCCACAAAGCCAAAAAAAAGCAGATTTTACCCTGTGTCCTGTAGTTTTTTAAGAGCCAGTCTGAAGCGCGAGCGGTTTTGTTTTTTTGCTTGTGCTCGTCGCGTTTCTTTATTTGAAATGACAAACTTCTTGAGCTGATGATAATAATGTGCGCTTGATTATTGCCGTGCTTTTGAAACCTGATCCTGTCAGAAACTGACAAACGTGAGAGTGACGCGCCAAAAAACAAAAGGAGAAGCCGGAAAAAAGGAGCACATTATTTTTTCAGCAAACGTAAACAAGCTGCCATGTTTAACTATTATTATCACCTTTTGGACTATTATGAACTCGGAATGATGGAATTACTTTCTAACAAGAGGCTACACGTGCTGCTGAAGATTAAAGACACATTTAATCATGAGAGGTCTGCACTGACTGAGCTCTATTTCCTGCTGTTTTGAACCCTTTAAATAAGGACTAAATGTATGCTCTGTGTAGTTTTTCTGTAAGTGGTAACATATCAGAGACTGTAAGGGTCTGTATGTGTTTATATATGTTGCATTTATTTATTTATTTAATATGATTGCAGACGTTACAGTAGGCTATTTCACAGTCATTGATCTGCAGTTATAATCAACTCATGTGCATAGAAAAGTTAGTAATAAACATTTATACAGTATTTATGTGTGTAAAGCATCTGTTTTGTGAGAAGTGCTTCTCATATGATGTGTGCGACACGTACAGCTTTACTTTAGACATTTTCTCGAGCAAAAATGACGTCGACTGCAACTTTCTGTCGTACACCACATCCAACAAAAGAGTACCATTGGTACCCTTTTAGCAGTGGAAACGCAAGCCTGATAAAGGTGACCCATACCGACCCGTACCGTACTGTACC
>CAIGQZ010027068.1:7632052-7644474 GCA_903798205.1 Danio tinwini | reverse complement strand
TGTACGTCTATGGCTTTCTTTCAATGTTGTTTGCTATCAGACACGCTGTAGTCTGTTTTTGAAGTGGAAGTAATTGTGTTGAAGTGCTAACATGATATCATTTCATTTGTGTTTTCTTCTTCCAGAAAAGTATTATTTTTTTAAAAGCTAATTCTGCGAATGATATCTTAAAAAGGAAAAAAGGGCATTAGCTTTAGTCATTACTCAGTTTTTGTTTTTATTTGAGATTTATTTTTATATAATCTTTTTGTTCCTGTTTCTCTGGTTATTAGTTGGTTCATTCAATACATACACTTTATTTATGTCTCATCTCTTGTAATATCTTGCATGCCCCTTTTTAAGTTCAATTAGCTTTTTTTATTACTTTACTAACATAATATGTAATGGTTTACAACCTAAACTATTTAACATGTAATATTCATTAACTGTCCTTCAGCTTAATTACTTTATTAAAGATCACTACAGCGGAATAAACCAGCAACTTAAGCTGCGGTCACACTAGAGTTTGATTTGCGAAATTCTGTCATACGGTGCTGCGAAAAGGGGCGGGATTAAACAAGATGATTAGACATAAAAAAAGCGAGTGATTGCTCCATGTTTTAAATTTCTGTTCAGAGAGGTCATGTTTTGATCCTGGATTGGTCTCACGCAGTCAAGTGATGCGATTTCACAGGTCAGCGTTCACTAAGGAACTAAGCTGAAAAGAAAATGAATGAATGAATGAAGTCACACTGGACTTTTCTCCCCATAGACTTCCATTCATACACACGCAAATGCGTCAGACGGGAAACGCAGGGTCATGCATCAACTTTCGCATTTCGATGCGGTGCAAAGTTCAAGCTTGGTAAACATGTCAACTTACACTAACCCTAACCCCAACCTAACAGTCTACTTATAATCTAATGAGAATTAGTTGACATATACAATGTAACAAATGGACCATCAAAATAAAGCATGACCAAGAAAACATATTGGTGGTATATTTTCAAAGGTGTTTTGTATATTCTCTGTTGTAGTATTGTTCTTTAATTACAATAAAACTACCTTTTATCAAATTACTCATAAAAATCTATGGAATTATTGATATTCAATTATTAAAAGAATTAACAAGGAATAAACAATGGTAGACACGTCAAATGTAATGGACATCCAAGATGCTAGACTCAATCACGATTTACCAAAAAATAATCTTTGTTCATTAAATACATTTAGAAGAACAGATAGCTCACAGACAATGACTAACAAAGATCAGAAGAAAACAGAAGAAAACAACCTGGGGTGCATTTCCCAAAACCATTGTTAGCCAACTAAGAACGCAAGTTCCATCGTTACATAGTTCATTCAATTGCAGTTTCCCAAACCCATCGTTCCAACGAACATTCGCAAACTGCGTTGCAAACTTGAGCACTTGAAACTACACCTCTGGAGCTGTAGTTAGAAACACAGTTCCTGGCTGTGTTCTATTCCCACTCAAAGTTGGAATTATTAAAAATAAAAAAGCATTAAGGTAATCTCTCTTAGGTGTAATTAGCTTTCAAGGTATTTTTACAGTTCAGTTTTAGCAATCTTCATGTTTACAATTGTGCTCCCTTTGCAGTGCACTTTGAAAACAATGATATCATTTCGAACACAGCCTCATGGCGAAAGCTATAGGTGAGCTATGTTACGTCTCCAAAGCTTGTGAATATAAAAAACATAGCATACGTTAATTCTTTCATTTTATAGGGGGTTATTTATTAAGTATCTGTACTGTATATGACATGGGCCTGTTGGTTAGAACTTTCTGCTGTGATTTGCCTTTGTGTCAAATTGTAAAAGTAGAAAAAAAAAAATAAATAAAAAAATATATATATATATAAACAAAAAAATATATATATATATAAACAATATCCTACTTAATAATAATAATAATCATCATCAGCAGCATTATTATTACTAAATATACTATTTATTTTACTAATATTATTAAAGTAAATTTATTTATAATAAATAGCCTCATGATGTATTTATTTATATGATTTATATATGATATTAGAATAGTGTTAGCTTTTGTAAGTGATTTAATGTTTTAGAATAGAATATGTAATGTTCAAATTCTTAATAATATTAGTAAAGCAAACATAGGCCCTACTGTATATGTGGCATTAACATATATTTAAATTAATATGGAAAATAGAAAAATTTGCAGAAATAAATGATGAGGTTGTTCTCTAAAGAAGTTACTCCACCCCGTTTAGAGCACCATTATAGGCATTTTACGCTATAACTAACGTGGTTCAAGCGATGGATCTGTGACAGAGAAACTACGGGTTTTGGGAAACACTCGTCACTACATTACACTTTTCCCAAAAGATGCATCTAACTATGACAGTTCAGAATTACGTCGTTGTTTGGAAAACGCACCCCTGGACTGGATTTCTTTTTTTTTTTTTTCATGAACTCTTTGTATGTCCTGTTAATGCTAAAGGAAATAATTCAATACTAGGATTATTTATAATAATACAGAGTAAATCAGATAGATATTTATATGTTCTATTTGTTTCTATATTTTTTATTTATAAATGCTTTGGCGATACATTTGTCATGCTAATCAATCAATTATTAAATTGAATTGGAAACAAAATCCTAATAATAAAGACCTGCGATAATGTAACCGTAATATGATTTCCGAACCAAGAAGCAATGTTTGATTTAGCTAACGTTTCTCAATATAGTCAAAGAATTTTTTAATCTCGAAACAATTTCCATGGAGATATTTGCTTGTGCAGAGTAGAGGCAAACATCATTTGCCTTCTCCAAACATACTGAGGCTTTGGTGTCTAAAACTCGACCTCGCTGAAGTGTAATATTTAACTCTCAGGAAGGGAGAGGCTCAGACACTCTGTTATTACCAGCAGAAGAATTTCCACCGGTGCAGGAATAACGGCTTTTCTTTTTTGGACCGTGTGCTATAAGTTATTATAAATCAATTAGTGAAGATGTCTGGAGGACGACTCCGCTGCGAGGAGGTCAGAGAGAATAAATATCAGAATACTAATACAAGTGGAATTTCAGCAGGGAATGAAAGAAATGTTCTTAACGTAAAAATGCCTGCCTTCTTTTGGATTAAAATTAAGAGATCATAAGGAGAATTCCATTTAAAAAAAAGGCTCTAGTTATTATGTAAAATGTAAAATGTTGGTGGTCCAACACACACACACACGCACACACAGTGGCTTGAAAGGGTTGAAGCGTTTAATTTAAACTTCATGGCCTTGTGCTGATCCTCCCACACTTTCAGACTCCAGGTGAAAATCCAGGACTCTTGACATTTTGAGCTGATTAGGAAATTTAGAGGGTCTCTGCTTAGTGTTATGTCAACCATTCAGGCATCTAATAGAACCGCTTCATTCAGTTACAGCAAACTGCCACACAGTATTCAGCTATTTATTTTTTTTATTTTGTGTGAAGGATGCAAAGGTTGATGCTGCATGGATGTGATTATATAATATAGTAATACATTATCAATAAGTTGCATTAAGCAAATTGTGTGGTTTGATTACAAATAACTAGGAATTTAACGATTTAAGTAGGTTGAAAATCGATTCAAATATGTGACGATTCAAACTGGTACAAATGTCAAATGAATGGCGATATATGTTTTGAACAGAGGGGGCGCTGTGTTACAGGCACAAACTTGCTTTACCTGTAGATCAACATTGAGCAAGAGGTAGAGCGGCAGACTAAAATGAAAGTGGTGAGGTGCGCTAGACAAAACACAAACTGTGTGAAAATACTACTAAAAGACGTTTACTTACACTAACAGAACAACGAATATGAACAGCACAGTGAAAAACTACTGTCACAGACTTTTATATGCAAAAAGCTATTAACAGACCAAACCATGCGGACCGGAGGATTGGCAGCTTTATTTGCTCTGATGAGTGCTAACGTTACAGAGATCACACTGTGCATCAGTGTTTTTATAGTAAAAACTATGTTTTCATAGTAGCTGGGGTGCCGAAAAAAAAAAAGTTAAATAATGGCTGTTAAATTGCAAAAATTTACCGTAAAATGACAAACTTTAAATTAGGAAATTTACCAAAAATCTTAATGTAAGGCAATTTTTCTAATTTAATATTTGTTACTTTACAGCAGGGGTGTCCCAACTCGGTCCTGGAGGGCCGGTGTCCTGCATTGTTTAGCTCCATCTTCCTTCAACACACCTGCCTGAAAGTTTGTAGTATAACTAGACAGAGCTTGATTAGTTGGTTCAGGTGTGTTTAATTTGGGTTGGAACTAAAATATGCAGGACACTGGCCCTCCAGGACAGAGTTTGGACAACCCTGCTTTACAGTAAATTTCAGTAATTTTACAGTCATTATATTATAAAAAATGTAAAATTACGATTTTTTTTTTTTTTTTACAGTGTTTGAAGATGTTTTTCAGACTGAAAGAGAAAGCTTTGCTGTTACAAAACCAGGTAAAAGATTGTTTCCTTTCTACCCTCACTTTTTTATTTAGTTTATGCATATTTTAATTATTTGCTTATCATATCATCTTATGTTATAATTAGTATGTTATGCCAGTTGCCAGTCACCTGGACCGAGGACCTATAATAATAAGCGGCACAAATAGATTTGATATTTGTATAGCGTGTATGTGTATGTGTGTGTTTACTACTTGTTTCAGGACACTCAGAAAATGTTCAAAAGTAATATTTCCATGTTTGAAAACTTCCCAAATTAAATTGTAACCTTAGAATTATAAGGTTCTATCTGACATTTTTTTTTCAATATTGAGTTGCGAATGCATGCACAAGGACCAATCAGGATCAGCTTTCTTTGTCATTTTGCCAAAATTATTCGCTGACAGCGAGAAATAACAGAAAGAAACACAAAATCAGAGTTGACTAAATAATGCTGCACCACACAAAAGAAACCTGAAACTGAAAAGATGTGTGTCAATGCAATGATTTGGAAGAATTTTTTGACATTGAGATGAACTATTTTTATTTGTGTGTGTATATATACTGTATATATTTAGTCAATGAAACATATTTCAGTGTTTATTAAACTTTAATAAACTTTATTAAACTCGTCTGCTTTCTTTTAAAATCTTGATATTTTATATTAAACCTTGAAGGGCAAATAATTAATTTGTATCTTTATAATTAATTTGTATCTATCTAAATAATTTAATTTGTATATATAGAATTAAAAAATTCACATAAAGCATATAAATCAATACATATAATTAAATAATTTACATAAAGCATATAATTCAATAAATATAATTTAATAATTCACATAAAGCATATAATTCAATAAATATTACCATATTAATTAGATAAAATTAAGATCTGCACTGGACACAATATTTAGCACTGCCTTGTATGCTTAATTTGAACAAGAAAAAAAAATTCATCCTAAAACATTAAGTAAACATTATAGACAGCAAAATGTAACTTTTTCCAAACATCAACATATTGTTAAAACACCTATTTTTATTTTTGTAATATATTTTTTCATTAAATTAATGAGCAGACTGTTTGTATTTTTTGAAAAACAATGCTTCATCTAATGAACTGCCAGATAGAACCTTATAATTCCAAGTGGGAAATGGCTTTTTAGAATTACAGTTGCAATCAGAATTATTAAACACCCTTTGATTTTTTTTTTCTTTTTTAAATATTTCCCAAATGATGTTTAAAAGAACAAGGAAATTTTCACAGTATGTCTGATATTTTTTTTTCTTCTGGAGATAGTCTTATTTGTTTTATTTTGGCTAGAATAAAAGCAGTTTTTAATTTTTAAAACTCATTTTAAGGTCAAAATTATTAACCCCTTTAAGCTATTTATTTTTTCCATGGTCTACAGAACAAACCATCATTATACAATAACTTGCCTAATTACCCTAACCTGCCTAGTTAACCTAATTAACCTAGTTAAGCCTTTATATGTCACTTTAAGCTGTATAGAAGTGTCTTAAAAAATATCTAGTCAAATATTATTTACTGTCATCATAGCAAAGATAAAATAAATCAGTTAATAGAGATGAGATATTAAAACTATTATGTTTAGAAATGTGTTGAAAAAATCTTCTCCCCGCTAAACAGAAATTGGGGGAAAAAAAAACAGGGGGGCTAATAAATCAGGGGGTTGAATAATTTGGATTGCAACTGTAGAAGGGTCTATCTGCATTTGCCCTGTTTTTTTTATTTTTTATCTAATTAGCAAATTTAAAAAAAATAGCACTTTGATAATTTACATGTAGGGTCTTTGTCATGTTAATGTATTAAAAAAATACTTTTACACATATTGTTTGCTATATGGAATGCAAAAACTTTGAAGCTCAATATCTTAAAATCATTTGAAACGCAGATACGCAGCAATTTCACGAAATTGTCCTATTATTTACATATAAAAGATATGTATGTATGTATGTATATATATATATATATATATATATATATATATATATATATATTGTTTTTTTTTTGTTTTTTTTATAATATATTATTAGCAAAATGCAAACAGAAAGAACTTTTGAATATTTTAATAAGTTTCTATTTTGTGTAAAAGTATTAATAAACTCAAATTGCATGATGGTGTCAAAAACAGTTTAGCGGAGCCCAAACAAATTCCTCCACTTCCACATTCTTCCACGAAACATCTCTCTTAAAACAAGCAATCCCCCAATAAACATCTGTCTGGCTTCACATGTTAGACTCATCATTGCGAGTTAGACATTCAAGGGCAGATTCGCAGCGACATGTGCTTTTGATTATCGCTTGCCGATCGCTCTCTGTCTGTCGCGCGTCTAAATGTGACCCAGTTACATCGCTAGGCTTTTGCTTGTTCAGATAAACCCTCTCTGTCAGCAAAGAGTCATTGTTAACAGATGCTAATGTAATAAGCTGACCCTCTGACCTTTCTAAAGCTGCTACGCAACCTCGACCCGCAAAATGAAATGTTAAGTGTGTCTCTGAGATCTTGTCAGCAAACACATGGAAGGCCAGTAAATGCTGGGTGTTTGTGGTTGTTTAACCCCGCAGGGCAGAGGCACATTAATCACAGTTAAGTCCAGAATGATGAAGTGTTTGGTGGTCGGACATGAGAGACCGTTCTAAAAGCGGCGCTGGTTTCAGCAGGGCACAGTCAAGGATACAACGTGCCACATCAGGACATGAAAACAAAGCATTATTTTTTTCATAAAACAGCTGTTCGTACTTTCTTTGAATAAATATGTCCTAGTTTGCATACCATGCATCCTAAATAGAATCCGAAGAAAGAATTACTGTGTCACAAAGTGTAGTATGCACTCTATTTATTTTTATATGTATACAGTAGTGCTGGGACGTCGCAGTGGCTCAGTGGTTAGCACTGTTGCCTCACAGCAAGAAGGTTGCTGGTTTAAGTCCCAGCTGGACAAGTTGACATTTCTGTGTGGAGTTTGCATGTTCTCCTAGTGTTCACGTGGGTTTCCACAGTCCAAAGACATGCACTATAAGTAAATTGAATAAACTAAGGGCGTACTCACACTATGCTATCCGAGCCGTGCCCAGGCTCGGTTCCGGGATTTTTTGAGAAGTGTGAGTGCTCTGAATCGGGCTCAGGTATGGTTCAGTTGGCCGGCCCTGGTCCGGTTGGAAGTGGTGGGCCAGAGCGCAGTTCACTTGGGCCTGAAACTGAAGACGAAACGTGACTTTTACGATACTGTTTCATATAGATTTATTAATCATTCTTACTGTTTAATGAACGCAAACTGTCGTAGATTATTAACCCTCCTGTCTTGTTCACATCTCGCCCCTTACTAGTGTTCCCGGTCAAAATTTGACCGGTCTGTTTTAACTGCTCTTATATTAGCACAAAAAACATTTTTCACCACCAAATTTTGATTCAACATTCTTTAGCTGTGAACAATGCCTCAAAGTAGTGTTTAACATGAATTTATAGAATTAGACATAAAATAAGTCCAGTGAAAATACAAATAGGCACTAAAAATTTATTATAAAATGAACAATAGATGAAAGAAATCAAAATACTTTGTTTTGTTACTAATAGACAGCTCACTAAAATAACCATCACAGGGTCTGACCAAAATAATAGAAATTTTAAGCCATCTGAATACTTTATCAACCAGCAAAGCACAAAGAAAACAGTATCCTTTTCTGTGTAATGAGTGCTCGAATTTTCATTCAGTCCTTCAATTGGACTATATTAGTGTACTAATGTAGGGAATAGTGACTGAGGGTATAAGCTAAAAATGTTCCCGCTAGACCCAGAGATAGGCTGCACAAAGATTTGCAGAAAGAAAGAAAGGAACATACACAGATGAGTTAACATAACAGACACATGTCTAGTCTGTGTGAAGATATGATTCATTGTTTTATCGGGAAGTTAATGCACATTGGAGGATCCAACACTATCTCATGGCAATTCATAACTTATTGATTTAATGGCTAATCTGTATGAATTTGTATGATCTCTGTGGCGAGGGGGCATGGCCGAGAGCCGTGGGAGCGAAACGAGGCCCGCAACAGATGAGATACACCTGTGGCGTGCACCTGCCTTCAATCCCACGGAAGGAGCTCTGGACTATAAGAGGAGGAACGATGGCAGAGGACAGAGAGAGAGGACCGGGCCCGGACATGTTACTTTTGCTTTCAGTTTGACGGCAGTCTCCATGAGGAGCTGCCATCCGTTTGTTTTGATTTAGACGGCAGTCTCCGTGAGGAGCTGCCGTCCCTTTTATTAATAAATATTTATTTAAAACGTCGTTGGTTCTCTGCCTCCTTCTTCCCGGCGGCCAGGTGGCCGTAAACTTCATTACACTCTCATTTATCAAATTTATGATTATGTTATTTACGATTTGCTTATCCCCCATGACAATTGGGTTTAGGATTGGGGTTGGGTGCCACGCCTTTTAAAAATCATACATTTTCATACGACTGAACTTGTACGAATTAGCCACTAAACTGGCAAAACTTTAAATAGTTACTTTTCCTTGTGAAATCAGGCTGGAGGATCGGCACATAAGCATGAAAAAGAGATGTGTACCTGCAAAAGACATTGTTCAGTCTGAAATGTGTGTGTGAGTGAGCGAGTGAATTGGGGTGGTGTGTATGGGGATGTTTTCTGTCTCTTGGAGGAATATAGTCTGGATACTCATTCATTACCTATGACGGTCACTTTTGACCGGGAACACCACAGGTGTAACAAGGTTGATTAAAACACTCAAAATTCAATGAAAGAGGTGATCATTACTTTTATGTTCAAGTGCACAGTGTGGAGGATATCATAGGGCCTTGAGGCAATCAGATGTAAAACACAAAATTTCTGAATGTTTTAAGTTGTAAATCGGTTACATTTGACTCGAACACGACAGGAAGGTTAAAGTTGTCAGCTGCAACTTTAGCAAACCTCCTAATTCCTGCAGCACGAGGACTTTATAATTGTTTATGAGCGTCAAAGGTGGCTGATCTGTTTGGTGAAATATTTGACTGCGTGTCACTGCATCCCAAACAAATAAAATGATATAACTAAAGAAATCTCTACTGTACTGAGCGAGAGCGCTTACTGAACAGCACATCATCAATGATGTAAGCGTGCTCAGGCCCAAATGTAATGTGAGTGCGGGCCGTCGTGGGAGACAGCAGGGGGGACAAGCGTGCTTCGACCCTGTTCAAAGCCACTGTACATAGTGTGAGTACGCTCTAAATTGGCCATAGTGTGTGTGATTGAGTGCGTATTGGTGTTTCCCAGTACTGGGTTGTGGCTGGAAGGACATCTGCTGTAAGTAAAGGACTGCACACAGACTCTCACACACACACACACACACACACACACACACGCATCACAAAATGCGGACATTTTTTTCTTTCCATTTGGCGTGCGTTATTAAATTCCCTAGTTTGTCATGGGGGCATGAATGAAATGTTTATGAGTTAATGTTAAACTGCCGAACTGCAGTTAAAGCCAACCAAAATTACAGGAAACTCTTACATGAAAGCACTTTACACAAACACCTTAAGCCTAGTTCACACTAAAGGATTTTAAACATCGGCAGACAGCTGTGCAGTTCACACCACATGACTTGATTTTGTGTCTTTTAATCACTGTGGTGTTTACACTACACGACAGTACGTAAATGATCCACAAAAGGGGGGTCACACACTACATGATCTGACAACAACTTGTTCGCCAACAGTTCAGTCAAGCTACCAAACAACAGCCCATAAAATTTTGAGGGAGGAGTCATCAGAAAAAGCTGAACACTATTGGCTGCTTGTGTGCTAATTACGTCACTGACACCATTTCAAGCTTTCATGGGAGCATTTAAAAACTTCATCAGTCAGCTGATGAAGCAGTTTTTAATTTTTGTAATTTTATAACTCTTTGAAATAAAACTAACATATCTAAAACACCCTGACATTTCCTAAATATCTGTGTATTTCCTTCTAACATTGCTATTTTTTAACTACCTTTAATTACCATATTGGTCAAAACGACTGCATGCATGTCTGCTTTTTTTTCGCTGTGACTTCATATATGCATGTATTTTTTTACCTAGCAACTTCCTGCTAAAATAAACAAAACTTTCTGATAGCATAAACATTAATTTACTTCAGATATATATTTCAAAACAGCATATTCTGTGCCACGAAAAAGCTCCTGTTTGAAAGTGAAAATGAAAGCAAGGCTCAGACCTTTGCATGTTCTAGTATCTTAACTACATATTTATTGGCTGTATTACCAAAAAAGATACATATTTTTAGGGTAATGCTGTCATAAAATATGATGACAGACATTCAAAGCTTATTTTTAATATCTCAATAGAAGTTTTGAATGTAAAAATGATGTGAAAAAGGTCAGAATGACCATTATGGTAATTCTAATAGTTACAGAATTGTAGTTCCACTGTTAATATACTCTACTCTCATGTCCATGTTAACACCATAGACTGTAAAAGATATGGACGTAATATCCGTGACGTCACCCATAGGTTTCTAAACACTGCAAAAGAAGCTACAAGTAGGAGCAGCCAACCGTCGCCATCTTGTTAGCGCGTCATCGCACCAAACGCGGGATACCAAATAAGGGCAAATAGGCGGAGAGTGAGCGGAGCTACAGACGCATGCTGGATTCTCAGAATTTTGCTTAGACCTGGCTTAGACAGACTTTTTACTTTGGGAGAACGTTTAATGCTTCATTACCTGTGACTCGATTGTATTCTGACCACAAGTGTTTTACACTATATCAATAAAGTGTTTAGACTTTTAAAAACACTGTTGTAATACATTGAGCCACTAAATATGGCTCTTATGACGTTTTTCGACAGGTAGAAAACGCTAATTACTATCAAACACTTCAGATATAGTCTGTGTTAGGAATAGATGGTTTCTGTTTGGTTACCAGAACTAAAACAATGGATTTTGGACTGCTTGAATGACATCCGTGTTAACTGTTTTGAAAAATGTTGGGGAAAATGTGTCAATCTAATGAGAATGAGTTGACACATTTGCAAGACATGTCTTCTGTTCTGATGGGATAGTGATGATGAAGATCAAGTGAATCCTAGTTTCACTGAGGATGTCTTAGCAAATGAAAAAAACTGTAATATAAATGTGAAGTTTGGTATATTTAAAGTGGAATTTTATGGCTCAGTGTAAGAGAAAATAACAAACGAGAAAATATTTTATATGTGACTAAAAAAAGAGGGAGGGGGATTTGACATGAAAAGGCAAACAAGCTCAAATTCTTAAAACTAGCGTGTACATGTTAAAAATAAAGTGTTTTTGCCTGCAGTGTCTTTTCTTCAAAAAATCACCTTGAGAAGTTTTGGATTTCACTATCATCTGAGTGAGAGTCTTTAGAGAGAGTAACTTTTTTCCTCATGTTGTTTCTACAGCAAGGTTAAAATCAATCATTTATCCCGCTTGTAGTTCATGTAAATGCATAAATGCATGAGATAAATAAGAGTGGGAATCATGGGTAAATATTAGAAGTGCAGATGGCCTGTGGGAAGAAAACAGAAGCGGGGCGAGAGAATGATTAGATAATAATTTTCTGAGTTTGTCATCTGGGAGAAAAACAGAGAGAGAAAGAGAGAGAAAGACAGATCTCAAATCTGTTGAATATACAATGACAGCATCCACAATCCGAAGCACTGAGGCAGTTTGTGTGTAAATGTAAATGCTGTCTTGTTTTATTTTATTTAATATGTCCCTTGACTGCACATCTAAAATGTTTATAAACATTGCAGATGATAACATCTAATTCAACAGCAGTTCATAAACCTATTTTATAGTTGACATAATTATGGTATTTTGCTAAAATGTAGCCTTTTTTCTAGCTACAAAAGCAAAATATTATATTATATTATATTATATTATATTATATTATATTATATTATATTATATTATATTATATTATATTATA
>CAIGQZ010027068.1:7598668-7613089 GCA_903798205.1 Danio tinwini | reverse complement strand
TGCCTCCTTGTTTTCTCTAGCTTGTAAAGTATGTATTTAATTGTGTTGTTACTTGTAACCGCTTGCACTGTATCAGGCTAACTCTATATTCCCATATCGAGTCGAATGCCACGTTGAAAACGCAACGCGTGCTGCTTGGTTTACGGATTTAAATGCGGTTGTGGTGTTTAACTGCACTGCTTTTGGGGGTGAGGTCTCTAAATAACACTGATGAGAACCGGGTCCTGTGTACTGTGGTTTTAGTAAGTTTACTATGAAGCGTGTTTTGGGCGTCCGCTGCGATCAGATCCAATACCCGAGGGCTTGATAAACCGAGCTGGGCATTTCACTCTCACGCTAAACGCTGTCGACCAATCGCAACAGGCTGTCATTGGTTCAATCAGGAGCTGAACGATTCATATGGGAGTCGCTGGGATAATTAGCTAAATATAAATGCATATTATGAGACTATGAAAGTGTTTTTTTTTCCTTGCATGCAAATCAGCCTGTTGTTGGAGACCCATAAACCGAAATATGACATGTTTTATGTATAACAGGGGCTCTTTTATATATTAAAAATGGTCATTAAATTTTTTTGGGCTTAGTTCCTCATGGGGTCACCACTAGTGGTATGAAGTTTATATCATTTCACTGACCTGGACCTTTGAGTCTCGTTTAGCGAGGTGAATAATTTTTTTTCTAGTCATTTCATTCAATTTGCCTAAAATATCATTAAAATGTTACGAGTTGCTTTCAAACTCATCTACAACTACACCAAACATTGATCACACTACAAACAAGTCATAACTAGAATGCTATAAGAGAAAATAATCATTTGTTGTTTACCAGGTCTTTTGTCTATGATTATGTCAGCTCACCTCTTCTAACAGGTCTTCGAATTTGAGTGGTTATTCATGTCACATAGGCAGTCCCATATAAGCTTAACCAATGCACATAGTCTGAGCCAAAATGAGCTATGATTAGTTCACCTGTCGAGTTTTTTGGTTTTTAAGTTGTTCATTCATCACGTGACAGCATGTAATGAGAGATGACTCAAATCCGAGGACAGAGAGGATAGAATCAAATCTTTTCCCAGCTCTGACTGCATATGATTGGCTTATGCCTTTCATGTGATGAACGAATGGCTCAAACCCAATTGAAGACTTGAAAAAGGAATTGATCTTCTACTCCACCTGCACAAATAAACGATTCACTCCCTGAGAGGACTCATTGTTCTCAAGTCATACAAAAGATTCATTCAAAATGAACAAATCGTTCAAGAATGACCTATCACTAATCACTACAGCAGAATGAACTGCCATCATATGTTTTACACAGCAGATGCTTTTCCAGCCGCAACCCAGCACTGGGAAACACCCATACACTAGCACATCTATACACACACACCGTACACTTCTGCCAATTTAGTTAAGTTCACCTATACTGCATGTCTTTGGACTGTGGGGGAAACCAGGGCAAGTGGAGGAAAAACACGCAAACACTGGGAGAACATGCAAACTCCACATAGAAATGCTAGCTGACCCAGCCAGGACTCGAACCAGTAACCTTCTTGCTGTGAGACAACAGTGCTAACCACTAAGCCACCCTGCTGCCCTATTAATTGAATTATTATCTCAATCATCTCACCAAAATGAGTGAGCGATTGACATATTTTATTCAAATGATTAATTCAAAAAGTGATGACATATCTGCCCTGGCTCAGCGATCAATGACAATTTTATTAAAGTTGCAATTTAGCAACAGTTGTGATTGTCAAGCATATATTATTTTTATAAATATATATGTATATATTATTATTATATATCTGCAAATAATAATGTAGAAATAACAGAAATACTGCACAGTATAGAATATAAAGTCTTGGTGCAGTGGAAAAATAATTAATATTGTGTATGACTCCCATGAGCTTGGACGACTGCATCCATACATCTCTGCAGTGACTCAAATAACTTATCAATAAAGTCCTCTGGAATGGCAATGAAAGCATTCTTGCAGGACTCCCAAAGTTCATCAAGATTCTTTGGATTCATCTTCAATGCCTCCTCCATCTTACCCCAGACATGCTCAATAATTTTTATGTATGGTGATTGGGCTGGCCAATCCTGGAGCACCATGACCTTCTTTGCTTTCAGAAACTTTGATGCGGAGGCTAAAGTATGAGAAGGAGCGCTGTCCTGCTGAAGAATTTGCCTTCTCCTGTGACTTGTAATGTAATGGGCAGCACAAATGTCTTGATACCTCAGGCTGTTGATGTTGCTATCCACTCTGCAGATCTCTTGCACACCTCCATACTAAATGTAACCCCAAACCATGATTTTTCCTTCACCATACTTGACTGATTTCTGTGAGAATCGTGGGTCCATGCGGGTTCCAATAGGTCTTCTACAGTATGTGTGATGGTTGGGATGCAGTTCCAACAGATTATTCATTGGAAAAATCTACCTTCTGCCATTTTCCCGACTGATTAACTAGTATTTGTTGAGTTTTTGTTGCTCTTACAACTAGGAAGAATGACGACAAGACTTCTGTGAGGTATGCATATGGGGGAGGGGCTCTAACATGGGGTAAGTTTTGTCTGTGTTCCATATCTTGTAATTTGAATGCTGGAGTGATCACAGCAAGACCAACACTAATGGTATATGATAAGTATTCTCTTTAAATGGTCTTTAGCCTTGACTTTGGTTATTCATCATAACAGCTGCTGAAAGTGCCTGCTGTCATAGGTTTAAGTATAAATGTAAGCTCCTGATTGTTATGTTGTTGTTTTTTTAACATGTACTTTTTACATTTGTATATTTATTTAATTATTTTTTACATTAAAATGTATATCTTGATCCAAATAATATACAGTACTACACATCATCCTGGCCAATACAAAATGAATGATAATTAAATCTTTAACTACAGTGCCAACTACAGTACCATCATTGCATATACTGGACTTTATTCCTCATAGTGTCATTTTCCTTCCTGTCAACGATTTCACAGAAACTGCGCCGGTAGAAAGCAGAGAGACACTATTTGCTGCACACTTAAACATGTGCATTAAAGCTATTATAAAAGCCTTACAGGACATATTCGGTAGTAATGGAGAGAATTAAACATCCGCTCATCTCATCTTCCTTCAAATTTCTCATTTCCGTCGCTACAAATCTATGGCAGTCATTCTCAAAGTTTCCTCCCTCCGAGATGTAGCATAGAGTTTCATATTAATCACAGCAAGACAGATTCAAACCCACAGAGATGGAAATTAAATCTGGAAAATTGACTTGTTTTCTTCAAATCAAACCGCATTATTTAAATATAAACCATATTTGAATGGTGAGCCAGATCACTTGCTGTAGGCCTCACTGACCTTAGTTTGTTACTATGAATTCTGGGAATCAGTTTAACATTGCAGGATCTGTAGTCTTAGGTGGCATTTGTACTAGAGTTCCAATCAGTCAATCAATCAATCAATCAATCAATAAATCAATCAACCAATCACTAGTTAGCATAAATTATAAGCACACAGCATTGATAACATCTTGATTAAAATAATTGTCAACAGTGCACTATGTGATCAGTAATAAATTCGGTATACAACCATTATCATTTTGAAAATGCAATAGCATAATTTTGACTGGACCTAAAGCAAGTGTCTTAGTTCATGCTGGGGCCTTTTGCTTTCTCACTGTCCCTTCCAGGGCTTAATTGGGACTCTGTGGGGCTTCCAATGTCCATGTTTTTTTTTTTGTTTTTTTTTTGGGGGGGGGGGGGGGGTCAAAGTAGGCCAGCTGGAGCTTGAGCAGTGGTCATGATTACTGGCAGTAGATGGTCAGCACTGCTGTCCATATCTCATGCTTTCATACCAGTTTACTAACTAACACCAATATTTGTACCAATATAAATATTTCACCAGCAAGTATCTGCAATATCCCTAATTGGGATCTTATTTGGATTCTGAACACCATGTGTGCCAGAAATACTGTATAATAATATATGCAATGTTTAAAAGTGCTTATACAACAGATTAGCATAATAAACATGCCATATACTTAATTAAGGACAAAGTAAAATGCTTTGAATATTCTTATATTCAATGTTTGATGTAATCTCAACTGAAACAGGAAAGCAGGAAAGGACAGAATAGCTCCTCCACATTTTTGTTTATGCTTATGTTATGTTCTTTCATTCAATGAATCATTAATTTTCATTTGGCTTAGTCCCTTTATTCATCAGTTACCACAGCGATATGAACTGCCAATTTATTCAGCATGTGTTTTACACATGGATGCCCTTCCAGCCGCAACCCAGTACTGGGAAACATCCATACACACTCAGTCACCTTCATACACTATGGCCTATTTCGTTTATTCAATTCACCTATAACACATGTCTTTGGTCTATGAGAGGAAACTGGAGCACCCAAAGGAAACCCATGCGAACACGGGAAGAACATTCAAACTCCACACAGCAATGCCAACTGACCCAGCTGGAATTCAAACCAGCGACCGTCTTGCTGTGAGGTGGCAGTGCTAACCACTGAGCCACCGTGTCACCCCTGCTTATGTTGTTATGTTCTGTTATGTCATGTTTAGTCTGTATCACAACTCTGCCATTCAGTGCTACTGAGGTAAAATGCATCAGATTCTTGACTGTTACAGTCTATAATAGTAACACTGAGTTTGTTATATAGTTATACAACAGTTCTGTCTGGTTCTCGAATCTGATTGGCTGATAGCCGTGTGATATTATGCAATATCGGAACTCGAACAGCCTATTCACCCATGTGTATTAGACCCCGTTTACACTAGTATGTTTTAGTTTTAAAACTGCGTTTTAGAATGAAAACGATCCGCATCCACACCAGCGTTTTACCCAGCGTTTCTGAACAGCTCTCCGTCTACATTAAAACGGTGAAAATGCACATCACGTGACCATGCACACGCACACACACACACTCTAGCATGACTGTAGCGTGCTTTGAGCACATACCAATATGAGAGTTGTGCACGTCGGACTGTTCATCACGGATCTCCCGCTGGATCTAATCTCACTATATTTGTTCAACGTGATATTTAATTCATCTTGTCGTCTATATCTAACTACATATTCCCCGACTTTGGTCTTTTGAATCTATTACTTGTTCTCAGGTAACATGCTTTGGCTGAGCACAAATATAAGTTAGGTTAATATCTTAATTAATGTAACCACGTACACTGATTCTGCACATCAGACTGTTTGCTTGTCTTTATTTACTCTATTGTATAAACTTATTGTGCGTTATACTTTTATAATGGCCATTATTAATTATTAAAACGGATATTCAATGAAAGAGAGGGTATGCTTTGTATTTTCAATGAAAATGAAAGGAGGCAGTAATGTTATAGGCTCCATTTTGTTATAAATATGCATGAAGATGACGCTCATATTATATAGCTACATGACGCCTCAACATTTTTGATGTCTGTTTAGTTGCTAATATCAAAATGAAAATAGGCAGTTCGTTATGTCATGTTTTCATTTTATTGTTAAGAAAGTGAAGCAGCATAGCCAGGGTGATGTTGATGACTTTTTAAAGTACACAGTCTGGAATAGTTTTTTCCATATCAAACTTGTGAAGTCTGAACTTACAAGGAGACATGAAGACTGAACTGTGTGAAGGCTACTTAATATTGAGAAAAAGCTCCAATCAGATAGGTAAATGTCTGCAGCCCCACCTCCGTATTCATATGTCTCCGATTTCCCCCATTCACACTGACACGGAGCAGCAGCGTTTTAGAATGAAAATGGCCTCCCAGCGTTTCCAAAACGCTCCGTTTTCAGAGCTCTAAAACTCTGGCGTAGTGTGGACGGATGGCGTAATCGTAGTAAAACTTATGCTTTTTAAAACTAAAACGTATTAGTGTAAACAGGGCCTTACTCTGCCCACATAAAGTGACAGCAGATCAAAAAAACTCGCTACAGTTTGACAAATATTGCAGCTGTTGGACAACATAATGTCCTTTAAGGCTTTTTTAGGGGAGATTGTAGTTGTTTAAATTGCAACTATGCAGTTTATTTATGAGGATAGTGCCTATTTGAAATATTTATAATTTCAGCCGATCAAAGACTGTTGATGTTCCGCTACAAGATCGCGACAGAGACCGCATAATATATTCTTAGGGGAGAAAAACTTGCTTTCAAACTACAGCTAATCAAATCATTTTAAAACAGGTAAGTGACATTCTAAGTCGATCTCTCTCTTTTGTATGTTGTAGTGCTGTATTTATACAATAGTAATCTGGTAGTATTTGCTTTGCTCTGGCTTTTTCGGGGTTAATTATTGTGATATCCCGATTGCAACAGAGAAATACTGGGGAATCTCTGTAGACTGATCCAGCCTTATAATCTTAAAATGTGAGCAAAATCACCTGTTAGTCTAGAGAATCATTAAAATACTAGCTCTAAAGTGACGTTGGTGAAGTAGCAGCGGTTTCTGCTGTTCTGACCATCAGCTGTAGATGTGAATAAATGGCGGAAGAAAGTAGTTCCGCGTACAAAAAGATTTTTGAGTCTCCGTGTTGGATTTTCTTTTTTATATACAAAAATATCCTATCGACTTGTTTTAAAAATGCAATATCACACTCATAGCAGTGCTATATGGCTGTGCATCATCACTGGTGGGACACTAAGGCACTCACCTTGCCGCCTCAAGCCAATGCACTCCATTGCTGATATACAGCCATATCACATTGCTACTCTTGTGATATTGCTCATTTATAGTTTTCTGCATATTATAAAATGGGTCTGATACGTTTTGTTGTTTTTGCCAACTCAAAAATATGATCCACTCTGTGCTGCCATCTCTCTGGGCTGATGTGGACTGAACCATTGTGCTGTGGTGGTTCATGTGACATTAACAAGAAAGCAATCGTCATTCCCCCCAAAAGGAAATCAAATTTACACTGTTTATCTCTATATAATCCTATTAGCCAAATAAAAACAGACACTGCGGGTAACAGATTTAATTCTGAATCTTCTAGTTCTCTGTATGCTGACTGTGTATGCATGTGGGCAATCTATTTTCCCCCTCGGGGCTTGCCGAAGAGGAGTGCTGTGCATAATTCAAATGAGCTCAGATCAGTTTTGCTAGTTTTTATAATTTTCTTATATTTTTTTCTTTATAAATACTTAGGCGAACCCTCGGTTTGAATGCTCGTTGACGTGATTAAATGACCAATTTCAGCATCAGCAATATACAGTGGTGTAAAGTAACTAATTACAAATACTCAATTTACTGTAATTGAGTAGTTTTTTCTCAGGAATTGTAATTTTAGTAATTTAAAAAATGTGTACTTTTACTTTTCCTTGAGTACATTTTTAGTGCAGTATCTGTACTTTTACTCCACTACTTTCTTTCAACCTGCAGTAACTACTTTATTTTTCTTGTCCATAGGGATTAAAAAAATCTGTCCTCTCATTTCTGTCCAATCAAATCTCACATACCGTAGAAGGTAAATCGCATCATAATGAACAACCTCAAGATGTGTGCAATTTATCATTGTAGCAAACTGTTTGGAAGTATTAAAAGTGTCCATGAAGATGTTCAAAATCTTTACACGCATTGACCCAGAGACTGCTTAAATGGAAAGATGACGGATGTTTACTGTATGATGACCGAAAAAGCCTTAAACACCTAGCAGGCACAGGACATC
This sequence comes from Danio tinwini, assembly GCA_903798205.1. Taxonomy (NCBI): domain Eukaryota; kingdom Metazoa; phylum Chordata; class Actinopteri; order Cypriniformes; family Danionidae; genus Danio; species Danio tinwini. The sequence continues at coordinate 7,605,410 of CAIGQZ010027068.1, read as the reverse complement.
TGATTGACGTTGAACCCTAACGTCATGGGGACTTTTCATTTTGTTTGGAAATGAAAATCGGCTTGACGTCAGAACTCAACGTCAGGCCAACATCAATATCCAATGTCCAATCTAAAACCAACCAAATATCAACGTCTAATGATGTTACCACTTGATGTTGTGTGAACGTTACCCCTATGACATCTGTCAGAAATTGGATTTTGGTTGGCGTACCTGATAAATAAATGTCAGTATTTGACACAATATATGACGTTGGTTTAGGATGTTGGCTCAACTCTGGATATTGGTCACTTTCTTGCAACCTAAAACCAACTAAATATCAATGTCATTTGGACACCAAAATAACGTTGCCCTTAGCTGCTGGCTTGACAATTAATTTTGGTCACCTGACATTACAACCTAAATCTAACCAAATATTAATGTCTCAAGATGTTGTGTGCCTTCTGGGCAATAACTAAATGCACTACAGAATGTTACATTTACACACACATGCACAAATTGCATGTAAACGCATCAGCTTTTGAAAGCGTAATACTCACTACTCACTACTCTTGAGTACTTTTAAAAGGGCTACTTTTTACTCATACTTAATAGTAATATTTACAACAGATACTTTTACTCGACTTGCATTACATTTTTAGGCAAGTAATGGTACTTTTCCTTGAGTATGATTTTTCAGTACTCTTTCCACCATTGGCAATAAAATATGTTAAAGGGATGGGACTTATCAAATATTGTATTTATTTATTTGTTTATTTGTAAGGTCATTTGATTGGTCTGAAGATTTGATGAGAAACAGTAGTATGAGGTAACATCTTTTTTTATTTTCTAGAATTGACAAATCTAATGCTTTGAATGTTTATATATTCTAAATATGTATTCTGTCACTGTTTTGGAGCACACTAGCTTATAGATAACCATAAGACTAAAATATTGATACTACTAACTACTAAACATTTAGATTTCACTAGGACTTTAGGAAAGTACTAGAGACCAGCTGAAAATGTTACACAATTTTTGTGTATTAAAAACTACTGAAGTTTGAGCAGGCACGTTCACACATAGGGCTCAACCTGTGCAGTGTACATGCCCTTTTGAGCCTGGGATATAAAGTGCCCTTCCAAAATGAACGTAAGTGCCCCTTCTACCCCCACTCTTCAGTTCGCGACCTCCTACTCTGCACATGCCCTTTGGAAAGCCTCTGCACGGGCCTGAGTTTGAGTTTAGTTAGGTGGAATTTGTGGTTAAATTACTGGTTTTATTACACATCATTGGTCATATTTAAGTGCTAAGATCTAATTTAGATATAAACCAAACATTTGGTCCTATTATGTTTGTTTTGCTATGCAGTGTTTATTCATACCCGTCCTTAAAAAGGACTCTGCTCCAGAGAGGCATCTTAAGAGCAGGTTTTAAAAGTGGTTCTGCTAGACTTCTGGTCCAACAGTGAAAACACAGCTTGATTTTGGGCTCACTGCTTGAGTTTGTGGCTATCATCCCCATCTAGCCTATTTTAAGCTCTGGATTGCAATGGCACGGCAGTGGAAAAGCAGCTACTAGCTAGATTTTCAAATAAACATGAAGCAAATCTTTTTAAAGTTTTCAAATTAAAATAAGAGTAAATAGATTTACTTCTATTAAGTTGTTATAGTGACTAACCATGATATTGGTTACCTAGTAACCAACAGTACATAAAACCAAATAATAAAGAATACACAAGACATGTCACTCATATATCTTTTAATGAGGAAAAGTGTAACGGTCAATATGGCGAATAAAGGCCTCCCTACTAGTACAGGAGCCAATCATCGACGATTGACGATTCTCTGTGGGGAAAGCTTGGACCAGATGTTTGGTTTTATGACAGTTTGATGGTCAACAAATGCACTAGAATGTAAGTGAATGCTTGCTTCACAGTCATAAGAAATATAGCAAAATAAAGTGTGAAATCTGTGCTCTTAAATGAACCAACTACACTTGAAAACAAACGTTTTTTGATTTTGTAATCTATATGAAACGAACGTGAGATACAGTCTTTCCCCTCAAACGCGCACCACATGACAGCAACTACTCAAACGCCCACAAACTTGTAAACAAAGAGTCACTGTCATTTCAGAAGGAGATCCGCCTTTAAGACCATGTTGTGGATTACTTCAGAAGACCAGCGCGATCAGATGAGGAATTATCCAGAGGATGATAATGTGTAACATCATCATAAATTATGTTGGTGTTGTGATCTCGTTCCTTTCAAGTGTGCATGTGCATTATCTTGGACACCCTGAAAATAAGCTGATTTTGTTTGATTCGGAAATTTAGAAACTAAACTTATGAGACTGTTGTTGTTTAATTTTATTGGTGTTTCCAAATATGTAGTGTAATCATAAGTTTGGCAAATAGTTTTGAAGAATTTGATGTTTCCACATTCAGACAGAATGCCCAAGTATAATGCCACAATGTGTGTTTTAAAGATGGCCACCAAGTGAAATGACTAACCTTAAAGAGACTTTGATGAAACTAAGGAAATAAAATAAAGACAGGACTACAAAATATAACAATTTGTTTTGGTAATGACATACAGTAGCAATGCTACATCATGTGCAAATATGAGCTAGACAACAATTAGTCACAGGGGGTTTAGGGCGCACTTACATTATGCTATCCAAACCATGCCCAGGCGTGTTACCCGGTTCGTTTGAGAAGTGTGTGCTTTGAATCGGGGTCAGGCATGGTTCAGGTTGGCTGGCCCTGGCCTGGTTGGAAGAGGTGTGCCAGAGCGCCGTTCACTTGGGCTTTGGCGTGGTTTAAGGCAACTATACATAGTGTGAGTATGCCCTTAATGCAAGATACATCAGATTTTGTTCACCAAATGTATTTTCATTAACTCTTTCAAGTCAAACTTTACCTAGTGAAAGTAGAAACATCGTTATTTATTTATTGATTGATTGATTGATTGATTGATTGATTGATTGGGATTTCAGGGAATCTAAAAATTCTCTAAAAATCTAAAAATAATCTCTCATTTACAATGCAAAACTTCTAGAAAAACGATTTGTTTACCAAAAAATTGTGCACCTTGAACATCATAACAAAAAAAGAGAAAACTATAGTGAACAAAGTCATTTTTCCTCTTTTTTTTGCACCATTTATTTCAATTTAATTCATCTTTATTTGTATAGCGCTTATACAATGTATATTGTGTCAAAGAGGCTTCACATGGAAGTTTATAGTGAATTGAAACAGTGTCAGTTCAGTTTTCAGTGTTTAAGTTCAGTTTAGTTTAGCTCAGTTCAGTGTGATTTAATAATCAGTACTGAGAGTCCAAACACTGAAGAGCAATTCCATCGATGCGCAGCTCTACAGATCCCGAACCATGCAAGCCAGTGGCGACAGCGGCGAGGAAAAAACTTCACCAATTGGCGAAAGTGAAGAATTTAAAAAAACCTCGAGAGAAACCAGGCTCAGTTGGGCACGACCATTTCTCCTATGGCCAAACGTCTTGTGCAGAGCTGCAGTCTAGGCGCAGTAGCTGGATCTAGCGAAGACACGTCTGTCCTTGGAACTTCACAGGAATCAGTCTTATGCTCTCCATCATGACCACCACAGCAGCAACTCAGGATACGGCCTGGTCCAGAATTTATTTGAGCTTTGTATGATTACAGTTAAACCACTGAACTCACATGGAATGTTTGGACAGTGCTTTTGATTTGTTTTCCTGACTTTGAGTGCCCGAAATATCCTAATTTGTTTTCAGAACATGAACAAAGGTCTCAGAAGATTGGAATAGCATGAGTAATTAAAAACAGGATTTACATGTTTGGGAGGACTAATATGTTTAAAAACAGTGATGGAAACATTACTAGAGTAATCTGTGTGCAAAACATTTTTTTGCTAAAAGTTTTTTGTACACCATTTCCATTTAAATAAACCCTCAGATTAGTGTAAGTGACGATTCTGTCTATATCTGCACATCTCCATTTCTGACTTTTAAAAATCTGGCTTTTATGTTCTGCATATTTAATCAATCTCCATTGAGTATGTTGAAAATTGCACCATGGCTAAGTAGGACAAGCAAGGGATGTTTCAGAGATGGTTTTCATCCATTAGCCATCGCTGTATGTGAAATATTTTAGGAAAGCCATGTAATCACAACAAGATGATGGGCATAACTGGATAATGTATAACATGTTAAATCTGCTGCTTCTCATCGGCTTGACATAAATTCAGCTTAAAGATGAAAACGCAGAGGCCTTTCCAAATTATACGTAAAGAAAAATGTTTTTGTAGAGATAAGAAGTTTGAAATGTGCGTGCGTGTATATTTGCTTTCCTTGCCATTTGTTTATTTGAGTTTATACAGACAGCAGTTGGTCCAAGAATCACCGTCTTGAAAAGTTCAAACGCCACTGAAATCTTAGACGGAAAAAAAAGTCAAGACCACAATTTAGTGTGCTATATGAAACAATTCAGCTCAAAACAATACAGTGTCCAGAAGTCAGACCATGGCTAATGGGCTACAAAAGACTTCTAAATGATGGACAGACACTCAGAGATAAGAAGAAATAAGACACTGCCTTTATGTGCAAAGTTGTGAAAACCCACGTCCTTGAGATCCTTCCAGAATGAACACGGATCATTAACAAAGAATTCCAGTATCAGTTCTTTCAAACAGATCCTTTTTATGTGGACCGAATGAGGGCCAACAAGAAGGTTCATTTGATGTAAAAGAGTCCATGAAGAGATTTTTTTTTTCTAGTTGCTATATAGAGTTTCATTTAGTTTTTTTTATTCATCTTCTGATTTAAACCTTCAGTGTTCTGACTTGCTAATATGTACAACATAGGCCCATTCTGAAAACGTAGCCCTATATACGTTTCTGAAGATCATAAATTATGTAGCCAGAAGTATGTATGGCTGCATTTCGTCTTTAAAGCAATCGCAGCTGACCGTTTACCTTTGTATGGACAGCTTTCCCACTTTCACCAGTTTGTCCAGTGGCTCACAATGTATGTTGGCTGACTTGAGACACAGAGAGGAGTTCATCGTGACATCAAGGTTTGAGTCCATCAAAGAAGGGTTCCAGAAAGCAGGTAAGACAAAAACAAAAGCCAAAAAATAAAATAAACAAGTAAATAACATTGTGAGAATGTGGTAAAAATCAGAGGGCTTTACTTTTTCTGGATTGCTTTTCAAAACACTGTCGGTTGGGTTTAGGGAAGTGCAGGGGGTGGCTCAATCTGTGCTTTTTAATACACTATCGGTTGGGTTTAGGGAAGGGGTTGGGTGAAGGGAACGATCGGCTGATCAGTCAGTCAGTCAGTCGACAGCAACCTCTGGTGGATTTACGTGAGAAGAGCAGGTGTGAATGGCGAAAGAAATTGAGATCTCAAAATGCGTACACAGCGGCCTCTGGTGGATGCTGTATGGATGCTGTAATGTTCAAATAAGTTTTGGTTAAAGATGCGTGAGGGTCATCAGGAACCAGGTGACCATCAGGAAGAACGCAGAATCTCATTTCTCACAGGACGCATTCTGTCCTCGCGGTCTCCTGAGTTCGTTCTTCCGATGTGACCTGGCAAGACCGGTCTCCACAGAACACAAGTCTGTTCTATGCATTCTTGGAATTGAGAAACAGCCAGAATGTACCTGAGCTCAATTTAGAGCTTCACAGCAAAGGCTGTGAATACTTCTGTAAATGTGATTTTTCAGTTTTTTTTTTTTTTTTTTTTTATTCAAGAGTTCACACTTAGCTCATGATTTATCACATAGCTTGTTTGGCGTGCTGTCCCGGGAGAGAGCCCTGAGCTCAAGAGATCCTCAAGCCCAGAGCTCCCCCCTTTCACATGGTGAGGGGAAATTGAGCTCAGGTCTATTTCAAACTCCTCCGCTGCTGAGGCCAAGGTGAACTTTTTGACAGTAAGACATTAGAAAAAAGATTTAGGCGTATTTTATCTATAATATAGATCATATTTGGACGTTGGGAGGAAACCGGGGAACCCGGGGAAAACCCACACGGACATGGGGAGAATATGCAAACTCACGCAAACACACAGAAATACCAGATGGCCAAGCAAGAACCTGACGCCATTGGTATTAAAAAATTCATTTAAATTAGTTTAAAATTAAACTTCACTAAATTTGCAACAATTTCAAAAATAATTTTGAGCAAATAAATGAATTTAATCAATTTTGGAATAAGGCTGTAACATAAAAAAATATAATAATTGTGGGAAAAAGTCAAGCGCAATGAATACTTTCCAGATGCACTGTAACCCACTACTGCCTTGAAAATGGACTTACTTAGCTCAACACTAGTATGTTGCAAAATAGCAAAAATGTTATACTGTAATCTGATTGAATAAATTACTGTAGTTGTTTGAAATAGGTTATTAAATCCATCATGTTTAAAAATGGGTAGATTATTTTTCTCTTCATTTTCACAGCACTTGAGAACAATTTGAAAAATAAAAGAATAATAGTAATTCCACCGGAGAGCTAAAAATCTTGCCAAAACAAATGATGCATGAATGGCTATTGTTGGACACTGTTAGTGGCAAATTAATTAAATTAAAATTAATTACGTGTATGGAGAGTGCTTTTTAGGAGTGCTTCTTTTATTCACATAGATTTTTAAGTGCATGTACTGCTTTTTTGTATTTTATCCACATGTCTAGCATTATAAAAAAGAAAGAAAGAAAGAAAGAAAGAAAGAAAGAAAGAAAGAAAGAAAGAAAGAAAGAAAGAAA
>CAIGQZ010027068.1:7525153-7537604 GCA_903798205.1 Danio tinwini | reverse complement strand
GAGGCTGCTTTAATGCTGCTTTGCTACTGCTTTAGGATCGTGCTTTTGAATTATGTTTTAGGGTACTGCTTTACTGCGTTTTGGATACTGCGGTTGACTGCTGCTTTAGGAGGCAGTTATTTTGTTTTTCTTTCTTTCTATTTTCCTTAGTCTTTCGTTGGTAATTTTTTTTGTTTATATTTTTCTGTTACATTTTGCTTTTGTAGGTCTTATTGAAATTGTATTTCCTGCTATTTTGTTTAGATTATTTCTATTACTTTTGTATGCTTTTATAGAAATTGTTTTTTTCTCATATTTTGTAATCATTTTCTTATATTTTTCTTGATCTAATCTTGTTCATTTGTGATCTTTTTGTATTCATGTGTTTTGCTCTCTTCAGTGAGAAGCTGATTGAAAGGTGTTATTTGTCCGCATTCCAATAAGCATTGTATTGTGTGCCTGGAGTGATTTGTGTGTTGTGGTGTAAGTTCAATTCATCTTCAATTCATCTTTATTTGTATAGCGCTTATACAATGTAGATTGTGTCAAAGCAGCTTCACATGGAAGTTTATAGTGAATTGAAACAGTGTCAGTTCAGTTTTCAGTGTTTAAGTTCAGTTCAGTTTAGCTCAGTTCAGTGACCTTTTTATTAAAACCCGTATTAGCTGTATTTTGTTTTGCAGGAGCCAAGCACCTAAGGCAAGGTGGATTTCTGGTGGAGGTCTTTCTTGCATGTGTGCTGTGCAAGTGTGTGTGCCACAGGTCTTGGTGGTCTTTGCTGTGAGACCTTGTTGTGCCCTTAGTCCCTGCTGTCATGCCTCAGCTTCTGCACCCCAAATTCAGGTGCTTTAGTGTTTTAACACTGTGTGTGTATAGTGTATTTCCTTTTTGAGGGTCTTAATAGTTTATAAAATTATACATTCTGTCCACTTTCCTGTTCATTTTTTATTTTAATAATGCTGTATGTATTTTCTTACCCACGACTCTTGCCATTTACTGTGAGCTTACCTCTGTTGCCTTGAATTTAAGTTATAGGTCCCTGGCAATATTCCAGGGTGGCGTAGTCGTTAGCTGTTCAACATTATTAAATCCCTTGGTTAAGCCACACTACATTATGCTAGCAGTGGTTTAATATGCTAGCAAAGTCCTAAAAAATACCAGCATTATACCTAATCTTCTACTCAACTTGTCAATAGCATGCTAAAACATGGTATTTGATAATGTCAAACATCCTTGCACAACCTAGCTAACCTAGGAATATGTTAAAACACAGTTTTAAAACATGCTACCAAATGTACTAAAATGCTAGCAAAAAGCAAATGTAGTAATAATGCTAGCAAGAAGATTAAACATAACAGAAAGTAACAAGCAGTTAAAACAGTTACACTAACTACATTAGAATTTGCTAGTTTGCAGTGTTCTAAATAATATATTAAAAGTATGATGAAAAAAAGTTAAAACACAATTGTTATTAACGCATTTACATTCTAAAACACGATAGCAATATTATAAACATTTCTTTACATTACTTTTATTTATTTAGGAATTTCCTTCATTATAAAAAGGCAAATAATCAAAAGAATAGCTAAATGTACACTTCTCAATATACAGCATGCAACATGCAAAAAACATGTTGAAGATGCCAGTAACATTCTTACACATGGTATCCTGAAACATTATTAGCATGCAACAAAATGTTAGCTGCATTTAGATTTTTTTTTTTAATCACGTTAGCAACATATTATAAGGTGAGAACACTCCTCAGCCTTCCTGGGAAAGTCTATGCCAGGGTACTGGAGAAGTGGATCCGGCCGATGGTTGAACCTAGGATCCAGGAGGAACAATGCAGTTTTCATCCAGGTCGTGGTATGCTGGACCACCTCTATACCCTCACTAGGGTGCTTGAAGGTTCATGGGAGTATGCCCAACCAGTCCACATGTGTTTTGTGGACTTGGAGAAGGCATTCGACCGTGTCCCTCGTGGCATTCTGTGGAAGGTGCTCTGGGCAATTGCTCTGCATTGCAGGCAATAAGTCTGGGTTGTTTTCAGTGCATGTTGGACTCCGGCAAGGCTGCCCTTTCATAATTTTTCAGTGTTGGGCTGGAGGGGGTCCGGTTCGGCGACCACAGGATGTCATCTCTGCTATTCACAGAAAATGTTGTTCTGTTGGCTTCATCCAACATGGACCTTCAGCATGCACTGAATAAAAAAAAAAAAGTCTAATTGATTCAATAATGTATTTCAACACAAATCTACTTAGCCTACACATTAGAAATATTTTGACTAAGTAGAATGATCCAGATGTTACTTTATTTTTTTTTCACATTTGTCGAAATATATTGAGGTTAACATACTATATCGTTAAGAAATAAACACATGTTTCAAATGAATAATGGTTTGTATCTGATTTGAAACATACTCTAGATATGAGTGTTGTAAGGAATCTGTTTTAAAATATCAGCTTGGGGGCTGGTGTTTTGTGATTATTGGCATGACTTTGATGTTCTGCGGTTCGAGTCACCCGCGTCATCCCTAGCAACCACATAACATCCGTGCCAATGATTACAATAACTGAACCCGCCTTTGACTGAGCCTTTATTTTTCTTGTGGCAGAGTGGAGCTTTTGAGTCAGCGCTACAGGAGGTGGCCTTTAATTCTGACAAATTCAGAGCTGTCTTTATGCACAGGAACTAGGGATGTAATTTATGTTAAATATTGTGGCAATGCATCTGTGCTTGTTTGCTAGCAGGAGCTGGATCAGCATCAAATGTCTTTGTTTTCAAAATTAGAGAATTTAGTGAAGAGAAAGGCTGTATGTTAAATGCAGATGGATTTGACAAAACAAAACAAAACAAACAAAAAAAAAACCTGAAAGCACAATCTTCATTTCAGGGAATGTTCTAACTTTCCTAATGGATTTTTAAATAGGTGGCTGGTATTTCAGTCAGAGCAGACACATGTGATGTTTTAGAGTGGAAAATCACAAAGGCTCTGCTGCTCACAGTATGAAATGCTATCATGATGATGGCTCACAGCAAAAATAAATAAATAAAACTTTAAGCCTGCTGGTTGCAAGCTGGTTTACTAATCGTCACTGGTCTAGCTAGTCGCACAACTTGGAGAATTAAAAGAATAGCACAGATTGCTGCGTTTAGATTCAAATAAATAATTTAGTGTTTTTATTTATTAACTTTCTCAATGACTAAATCACTTAAATTACCATTCAGTCAGTCACTACTAGTTACATTGTATATGACTGACGAATGGCGATTGTACCACACACTCACTCACTTTCCTTTGGTATAGTCTCTGATTATATCAGAGGTTGCCACAATGGATTACTCTGGCATATGTGTTATGTGGCAGATGCCTTTCCAGCCGGAACCCAGCACTGAACCCACAGTGCTGGAAAACACCCATACACTATCTCATTCACACAAATTATGGCCAATTTACAGTAGTTTATCCAATTCACCTACACCATGTCTTTGGACTGTAGGGAAAACCGGAGCACCCAAAGGAAAACCACTCAAACACTGGGACAACATGCAAGCTCCATATGGTCCAGACAGGACTCAAACCAAAGACCTTGTTGCTGTGATAAAACAGTGCTAATCACTGAGCCACCATGCCACCTATTCTTAGGGGACCAATTTAATAACAAGGCATGGTGTCTGAGTAATGTATGCACAGATTGGTTTCTATTATCTCAGTAGTGAGATGGAACAATGTCTGGGTCTTCTGTCTTACCCTCTGCACTTCACTGAGTGATTCCACCCTAAAGAGCAGTTCCTGTAAAAGAGCAATTCCTCTAAAGCAAAAAGGTCAAAAGGATCAGCTCACATCTTTATTGAGATGCCAGTCTGTCCATTTATGTATTGAAGCGGTGGTTTCCTGTGCTGAAATGGTCACTGTCACTGCATCACATGTCTGGTCCTCTAGTATGTGGAAATGGTGCTCAATAATAGTACATGTGGCTCACACTATTGCAGGTGTGAGCCCCTTCCATTGCTACCTGCGCTGGAGTTAGCACACAGAGAGATCTGACGATCGATAAGAGCTGTGTCCGCCCATTTGTGGCTGTCAATTCATTTGAGAATGCCATGGAGTACATCTCAATAGCTAAGGCTTTTTTTTTCTTTCAATGCTGGCTCATTTGTTCTTCCTACATCTATGGGGTGGTTTCTCAGCCTGGGTTTGGTGCAAAGTTGATGGCTGTGCTTACCCAGGCTGCTGTCGCATACAGTTTGTAGTGGAATGCAGTTTCTTTCTGACAGCTGGTTGGTTGAATGGTTGGTTTGTGGGTCTCAGCAATGGCTGAAGACTCATCTGTCACCCATGTTGTTCCTCCAGGCAGTGCATCAAGAGCGTTCTAGGTTGAAAAGGCATCTATTTTGCTGGAGCCTCAAGCTTGTTTTGGTCTTACTGCCATGAATTTTTGGGTAACCTGGGGATTGGGCGCATTCCCCAGATGAAGAATATGGTATCAATCATACTCGAACCTGGTAGAGATGAAATATAAATTTTACTTTCTTTACACAATCATCTCACATTATAGCTTTTTCGGCAACACTGTCAGGGACCTTACCATGGGTTCTTGACAGTGCAGAATCAGTTGAATACCATGAGCCATCCACTCCTGTGCCTTGGTGAGGGAGCTAAAAAGGTAGAGGTAGAACACCTAGTAAATTCATCAAGCTCTCTGCAGGCATGCAATGCCACCAACTAAGGCTGCCATTAAGTCTTATAGGAGACTGTTAAGTACCCCTCGGAGAAGACAAGGCACAAATGAGGCTGCCTTCTTTAGTGGAGAGCCAAAAACCATTAAAATTTCTCTTTTCTGTGAAAGAGGTGATATTGGATCTCAGATCCTGAGTGACATGTCAGGTGCTGCTGGTGGGCGGTGCTCTTTTATAACCCAACCCCTAGAGTCCATATTTGCCAGAGGTCAGGTGGTTGCCTTTGGAGGACAGGCATTTCCTCAGCAGCCTCTCCACAGGGTCAAGTAATCCTTGTAAGAATTACAGAGCACACACTCGGTATGTCTGCGATTGTCCCACTGCTGTCAAGCGCAAAGGTTTGCTGGACTTGTTATTTCTGCCTAGCCTGTCTTATTGGCTCAGTTAGACAATTTAACTTGGCTACATATTTAATTTTACCTGACAACCTACTAAGGTCAGGGGTGTGTACAAGGTGTGTCACATATGTGACATCCACAGTTGCCTCTGTCTTGAGCTGTATAAGAAGGACAAGTTTGAACCTCAAGCCATGATGAGGAGTGTTTTTTTTTGTTTTTGTTTTTTTTGACAGTGTTCCATAAAGAGCAGTTGTGTTGTAACCGATCCTGGTTCTGAACAGTTTTGAAGACTTTTTTAATGGGATGCTGTTCAAAATCTCTTGCACACTGCATTATTAATTGACCATCCTCAGTATTGGATTGCAGGTATCAACCTGAAGGACGAGAACTTTGCCATGTCTCAATCTTACCTCAAACATTTCTTCAGTTTTCTTCATTAAGCTGGTGGTACAAAGTCTAAACCTTTCAGCTCTATATGTTTTCTCAGTGAGTCTTCTTAAAGACTAGAGATGGTACCCTATCTCCATTTCAGAAGCTGTTATTTACATCCTCATTGAAGCTTGTATCAATTCAAATCATTGTTGCTTGCATAGGTAACAGCCATAGGCTCAGCACACACATACCTTAATTGGCTTCTTCACATCTACACTCCCTCCAAAAGCTTTTGGTCAGTAAAGCCTGGGTTATACTTCTGCGTCAAGGGATTGCCGTAACCCACGTCGTATGCCTTGAGCGTAGCCGTGCATTTATACTTCTGCACGCTGTTTGTTTTTTCTGCAATACACACGCTAGCTGGCAGTAGGTGTTTATGTTTCTCTGTGTTGAGTTTCTTCGCTGGTGTTCTGTTTTTCTGAACACTTACTTAATGTACAAGTGGCTCAAATTTGCTCATTTTGAGGCGAGAACCGGCGGACGTGCATCAACTTTAATCATAAGGTAAGCACAAAACAACTGTCTCCATCTGAAGCTCCTTCACGGGACTTCACACTTGTAAACACTAGCTGCATCAGGCGCGCGGCTCTCACCTCTGCCCACACTCGTCAGCGCTACCAAGCTGACCAATCACAGAGCTTGCGCTACGCATACGCGTTACATTTTTTTACAGGGTGCGCATCAACGTCACCGACGGTTACGGCAAGGGGCTATGCATCCACGAAGTATAAATTGGCCTTAAGTGAGCACTTCCTCATGGTACAATCACAGACAACTTTAAATTCATACATTTACTAAGCACTTTTCTACACCTTGAAATAGAAGGGAAAACTAAATTATAACTATTCCATTACTCACTTCCTACCCCAGATTTGAATTTTCTAAACAATGTCAGAACCTGTGTATAAATAGCTATTATTGTCTTCATTGCCTCTTTATGGTTAGCCTTTCTCATTTGTAAGTTGGGTTTGACTAAAGTGTCTGCTAAATTTCTAAATGTAAATGTCTAAATATAACAGTTTTACAACCTTCAAGTGGAGCAGGTTTCCTCCCAGTTGCTTGGTAACATCAGGTAGGAAGCTACTGTAGCCATGCAAGTCATGCTTGCTGTGCCATAATCCTTCATTTAAAATACAATAACATTACGTTTGGATGAAAATAATAACAATAAATCAAATAATTAATTACACCATCAACACAAAATGTGTTTAAAGTTATTTTAAGTGTAACATAAAAAACTGCTATATCAAAAATGAAAGGGCAACACTTAAACACAACTAATGAATGAATAACTAAATAAATAAATAAACACATTTTGTATGATAGACATTTTACCCTGCATAACTGCACTTGCTAGTATTTGGCATTAAAATGTTGTCTAGGTTTAGTCAAATATGTTAAGACAAAATTACTACTTTTCTGCAATACCCTTATCATATAATCGTATTCATCAGCATTGAGTCACAAAAGTCTGCCCGCATCAGGGCCTCTTTTTATCTAGCAGTATGCCACAAGCACAGACTGAACATACTGTTATGACTTCTGTATCCTATTCATGCACCATTGAAAAAAAATTATCATGTTTCAATTCCAGGTAAAGACTCAACCATTACATCCTGTGTTTCAGGATCAGGGAAATACTAAGTGCAGATAGCATATCTGCATGCTGTGTTTGCTAGTATAACTTTTTAAAACAGATAGTTTCAATAGAACAGTTAAGTCTGTTATGTCTGATGAGTGGATAGAGTTGTATTGCTTGGCTGCTTAAGGAAGGTCGGACAGAGGGCTACATATTGAGAAGATAATGGAGAGAGAGAGAGAGGAATGGAGGAAGGCAAAAAAGGCAGAGAAATGACAAAGGTTCAATCTAGTAATTTTCAATAGTGGAGGGAGTATCCAAAATGGAGCCCGAAATCTTACTGTTACTGGTGAAGACCAAAAGAGCAAATATTTTGGGTAAAGCTGAAGACCAGAAGGTCCAGGTTGGAGAGTAGCCTAGCAAAATAAAGCAGCGGCAGAGTAGTGGAGCCATGGACAATAGCAGGACATAGGGAAAGAAGCCTGACAAATCGAGATGGGTTGAGAGTCAATGTAAAACTGAAGAATCAGAAGTCAGAGAGGCAGATTGGAATGACAGATTATGGTGGAGTGAAGGAGCAAGAAGCCAAGGTGGAGCCAATAGGTTGGAGGTCCAGAGACTAAGAACAAAGGTGAAGCTGAGGGATCTGGCCTCAAATGCATAGCTGGAGCCATAGAAAGATTTGAGGAGATGAAGAGAGTCCGCAGAGTTCAACAACCTTAACACTACTGATTAATTATTGTTTGAATGTGGATGGTAAAATTTTGGAACAAATTATTAATCAGAGGTCACAGAAGTCAATTTCCTTAACTTCAAGATGTAATATCCTGTGTACATGTGAAGATATCAAATCTGAATTAAAAACAATGGCTTTGCTCTATTTTTCACTAGAAAAAAGCAGCATCATTGTCTGTTATTGATTTTATACAACAGTTCAATTAATCATGTAGAATACAAGATCACTTAACTGAAAAAAGCTACCTAGCTACACACCTGATATCCCAACTTGAACTGAGATGTGTCTCCTTGACACAGCTTTTTTCCCAATGTGTGTTTTCAACCAGCTGTTCCTACATTTTGCTTTGCGGACTTGTTTGGATTTCCCATTACTATTCACTGCATAGGTAAACATCACACAGCACAATCGAATCAAGTAATTTTCATTTACAAATTGCATTTACATTGCGTTTACAGTGTAGATTGTCAAAGCAGTATTATATAAATGAAGAAACAAATTCCCCTGTTGAAGGCCAATGACCTGAAGAGAAACTCCACCAAACACATCTCCACAACCGAGCAAGCCAGTGGCAACAAAACAAAAACACCAACAATTTACGGAAATTAAGAAAATGTTGTAATGCAAAAGTTGCTGTTGAAGACCAGCTTTACCAAACCCAGCTCTGCCAGTCCCAACCAAGCAAGCCAGTGGCAATAGAAATAAAGGATTTTGGGTCATGATGCTTTGAGCAGAAAGTTGTTTGGTGTCACACACTGCTTTTAATTTAGAAGTGCTCATCCCTATGCTCTAATACCTTCAGAGGAACCCCCTGAAGGGATTATGGCATAGGGATGAGCATTTCAGAATGGAATGCTGTGAACGTCATAAGTGCAAATAATTTTTAGCAATTGGTCTATGATTTGCATAGAGAATTGCTTGCTTTGTTCCTGAATTATTCTGTGGTTTGGAAGTAATTGTTTGATTGAATGATCCAGTGACTCTCTCGTTCTTCAGTTATTTGTCGCCACTTACTGGCATAAGAAATAAATCCTGCAGATAGTTACTGAACAATCCTCACTACTGACTGCCTGGCTGGCTGAAACTAAAAGGACATACTATTTTGATGCTTTTGGAAGCCGTTTTATTGTATACCTTAACACCCTATTAATCAGTGGTCCAACTGCAAGCTTGTAAAATATTTATCTGACTTAACTCTGGTAATTCACACCTGGTTCCGGATTATCAGGGGAAATCCTGACAAATGTGGGCTAGTCTTGTTTGATGTACTGTAGACGGTTCTCCTTTGATGGGAACAATTCGTAAAACAGAGCACATCTTGGCAGTGAAGTATTACATCCATCCTGGCCTTTAGGACTCAAAACATAATTATGCATATTTCTGTCTAAAGCAAATATGAATCTCATACTGCAAGGCACATTCTTTTAAAGCAGACTGTTTTTGTAAATGATAAAAGGCAAAATGTAAGGTGAATTATGGACAGTTTGGGACTCCACCTTTCAATTATTCAATCCATGACTAATGATAAGTGGAATGTGGTTGTTTTCTATAAAGCAGAGATACTAATAACTCATATCTGTTAGCCAAAAAGAAGATTTAGCATCTCAAACGAAGTGTTTGTTTGAAGTTTAGCTGGATTTGCTCATAGAATCTTAGAATATTCATTATTTTTATTGTGCTTACTCGTTGTCCACCCTGCAAAATCACTGTCATATGCTTACATCAGCACTCCAAAGTTCATGCCTTGACCTTTAGAGTCTACAGCCGCAAGTGCTTCACCTCGCTCTCGTGGGAGCATGTTTCTGAAAACGTGGATCCATCATTGTTTGCTCCAGGGCCTCAGGCTGTGACTGATCCAGCATGATGGTCTGTAAATGCCGCAGGATGAAGAGTGTGGCCTTTGACATGATGACCTTAAACAGACTCATTGTTTCCTTAAGGCCTTCTTTGTAGAAAACGCACGTACACTAGCTTTAGAGGCTTGCTAACAGATAAGAAGTGGATAAAAACACTCACTGACCACTTTATTAGATAAATGCCAGTACTGCTCTGCACTAAGTTTTGCCTCAGAACTTCTTTAGCTTCTTCATGTTGAATATTCAAGTAGGTATCATTAAACAGTTGGTGCAGATTTGTCGACATCCATGTCGTGAATCTCCCATTTTAGCACATCACAAAGGTGCTGTATTGGATTGAAAGTTTCTTCGTCTGCTTCTGCTGTAGCAGTATGATGTGTTCAGTGATCCTCTTCTGCAGATCTCAGTTGTAACAAGTGGTTATTTGAGTTTATGTAGTCTTTCTACCAGATTAAACAACATACTTTCCATTGCTCTGGCATAAACAAAGCACATTTTACCCACCAAACTACTGCTCTATGAATTTTTTTCTCCATTTCAAAACTCAAGAGCTTGCAAATCCAAAGGCTGATTAAGGCTTCTGTGTCAAGAACATGCAAATGCTTCGGCACAGCCTGTGTGTGGGTCGCATAGCCCTCACGCATCTATCAAAAAATGTGACTACATGTCGCAACAACGTGTAGCACAAGCTCTGTGATTGGTTGGCTTGGGTAGCTGTGACGAGTGTGTGTCGTGCTGAGAGACGCAAGAGTGATAGAGCGAGTGTTTACAAGTATCAAGTCCCGTATTGGAGCTCCAGAAGGAAAGTTTTGTTTTGTGTTTACCTTATAATTAAAGTTGTTGCCTGTCCGCCGGTTGCCACCTCTGAATGAGCGAGTTTGAGCTACTTGTACATAAAGGTAGCATTTGAAAAAAACAAAATACCCACAAAGAAACTCGACACAGAGGAACACTTAAACCTACTGCCAGCTAGAATTTCACAAGTGTTATTGTAGAGCAACACAAGCAGCACGCCTGCACTAGGTCATGCCCATGACTCGACGCAGAAGTATAAATCAGCCTTAAAATGTGAGTGATAATATTATTTGTATGTGTTGGTTGAAATTTACACTCACAGCTCTGATGTGAATAGCTAAATCAGATGAATGGTTATGTATTTGTAAAACGGCATTCACAAAAACAAAATGACAGACACAAATATGTTCAACAAATTCACCTGAGCACTTCATGGCAGTTTCACTGTACAACCACAAGTTGCCACTTACAACCTGTAAGATTGGGTAGCACAAGTTCAAATACCAACAGTCTGATTTTTGCAGTACTAACTTGTTGATGCAGATACGCGAGGAGTATGGGGGAAGGGTAAAGCTGTTTTAGTAGCCTATTCCTGACCAATGAACAAATGCCATTTTTAAAAAAATGGCTGCTCAAAAAATGGATATTTTCTCTTTTACAAACCATTCTCTGTAAACCCTAGAGATGGTTGTGCGTGAAAATCCCAGTAGATCTGGCACCAACAACCATGCCACTTTTAAAGTCCCTTAAATCACCTTTCTTCCCCATTCTGATGCTCAGTTTGAACTGCAAAAGATCATCTTAACCATGTCTACATGCCCAAATAAAAGTTGCTGCCATGTGATTGGCTGATAAGAAACTTGCAGTTGGACAGATGTACCAAATAAGGTGGCCGGTGAGTATATGTTTATTCATTCATTCATTTTATTTTCAGCTTACTCCTTTTATTAAGGGGTCACCACAGCAGAATGAACTTATCCAGCATATGTTTTACGCAGCGGATGCCCTTTCAGCTGCAACCCATCAGTAGGAAACATCTACACACTCATACACACACACTACGGACAATTTAGCCTACCCAATTCACCTATATCACATGTCTTTGGACTTGTTGGGAAAACCCGGAGGAAAACCTACGCGAACACATGGGGAGAACATGCAAACTCCACACAGAAATGCCAACTGACCCAGCCAAGGCTCGAACGATTTGTTAAATTGCATTAATTCTAGGTAAATATATATATATATATATATATATATATACCAATAAAAGAGATTTCTCGATATTTGATGCCCCCATTGTGACCACCAAAATGGCACAAGGTGCCTTCTGTGCTGATGTATAGAAATATCCCCTTTCATTGGCTGGCTCTACACAATAAAATTGAGATTTATTTAATTTATTCATATCAATACAAAAAAGGTCATATATAGGTAAAAAAAGAGATATAAAAACATTTGAAAGTACTTGTAGTTCCACCTTAGGCTACTTTTGGTTAATTAGGTCACCTTATCCAAATACTAACATTGATCTGGAGTGTGTTGACAAAAACAGCTGTGAACTAAGTCAATGGTTTATGATTACGAATCAATAGTAATGATTCGCACTCATCAAGTATTTACTTCATGCTGTTTTTATTTTTACATTCTACGGGTGACTCAGAAAACACAAACGTTTCGGCACAATGCCTTCCTCAGTGTGTAACACAAATTCCTTACTCCACCCCTTTATCCCACAGTCAATCACATTGCGACATTAGACGATCACTCCAAAACAATCTTTTTCATTTCAACATTCCATAATTAACCCCTTAGGGACTATTTACCTTCATATTCAAAAATATAATTTCACAAAGAATACACCAATTGTGCACCAACACATTGTAAATTCAACAGTCCATAACATGAAAAATTACAGTTTGACAATCATTTAATGATTAAAAACAGTCTTACCTCCACCTCAACGCACATAACTAGCCACACAATATATATATAT
>CAIGQZ010027068.1:7496054-7524753 GCA_903798205.1 Danio tinwini | reverse complement strand
TATTTACTCTCACTTTCAAAAGACATTATTTCATAGGTAAACAACATATTTACATCAATACAATGAAATTTCCACAGTTCAAAACATTACAAAATATATTAGTTGTATTGTATCAATTATCTAGGTGGGTGTTTGATGATAACCAACAGTCCCTTTTTTTCCCATTTTAATAATCATAATTAACCATACAAGAAATACCCTTACCTTCAAAGACATTATTTTATAAAATGGCATATCCATTATCATTATTCCCTTATTCGAATCTACATCAATACCATGAAATTTCGACAATTCAAACACATTAGAAAATCCATTTTCATCTTATTATTTGTATCATTATAACTTCAATGGTATTTGTTTGCTCTTCTAAAGCTGTTCCACATGAACACACATGGTTCAATTACATATCAAGACAACATCTACCAATCAAATTAAGGGTCCGCATACATACATACTGCAATCTTATTATTTATTTATATTACATAAATAGTTTTCAGCAGGGCTTAATTTGTAAATTGTAACACGAAGGGTAACAGATCTTGTATAACCAGCGAAGGGAGAGGGTTGGGGAGTCGCGGAAGAAAGTGAAGAGCGGGGGTACATGTAAGGAGGGGGATCGGTAAAATGATTCAGATCCAGATTCAGCTTGTTCCGGCACAAATTAAGCTCTGGTTTTCACACTCTACTGTTACTACTACTCTACTATTACTCTACCATTACTACTGTACCATATGGAATTTACTACTAATAATACAAATGTGTTAATGGTTATTGTATTGGTCAAATTCCTAATAACAAATCTTTTGGTATTAGTTTCAGATGTTTTGTTTACCTTTGTTTACATTTGCTCTACTGTACACATGCTATAAATGTGTTAGAATTGTGTGGAAACTTTTATTAAACTGGCATTGTGATTCAACTCATGTCACGGATCAGCTCATGCTGTGTCAGACTGTCCACACTAAAGCACAACTGGTCTCTGGCTTCGCTGAAGTTTGGACAGTTGATTGAATTGAATGTCTGCAATACATTTAATACCTTAGCTTGAGGCAGTTTGGATTGGCTAAATACGACTTATTCTTTTCTTGTTGTCTTTGGAAGGTTTTAACGGAGACGGCAGCCATTATTGTCTGTCACCACATTATGCAAGCTCGAATACTGTTATGATTTCAGATTAACCCTCCACTCGGCTTCACCTGCAGCTGTAGTGGGTGGTGTTACATGTGGCACAGATCCCACCATCCTGTTCCATTCTAGATCAAACTATCTGCAGGTCCAGGTGAGAGAGCTGTATAAATACAACCCTATGACTGAGTTTTGGCCAGAAGAGTGTTGAGTGTCAAAATTTGTAATAATGGACTAAATAAAGGACTAAATGTGATGGCATGGCGACTGTAATTAAGGAAATGACACACCTAGTGGATTGTTTTTGTGCCATTGTGTTAAGTAGGTTTAAAAAGTGGACACAGATGATCAAACAATGAACTGTAATCTAGCCATGTGTTGTCCACAGTTTATTGATGCCAAAGGGGAGTGGAGAGGGCTGAGGAATGTTCACAATGACTACAGCAAAATCAGTGCAACACATCACCAGCAGATACAACAGTAATGACCAGGGCAATATTTCACAACTCACAGTTTATCACAGATTTTTGCAAAAAAAAATTATGAAACCAATTACCCAGGGATCATATTTGCAAACAATGTATAAAATGGTCTACAGATAATCAAAAAATGACCATTGGTGATTGGAAGAAAAGGGCCTGCACTGACAAATCAAGATTCCTGGAGAGTTATGTCAAGTTGATTGAGGATACTAATTACCATTCACCCACATTAGTAAAACAATGATTCATCCATCCACCCTACTAAGAAGTTATTAATCCATTGATCCAGCCATATTTCATTTAAATATCCATCCCATAATAATAATAATAATTATTATTATTTAATTACATTAATTATTATTTATTAATTAATTAAATTATTTAATTACAATATTTCCCAACACGTCACTATTTACCATTTTGGTAACACTTGATGGGGTGTTCATAAAACTGTTATGAAAGCTGTATACTCGTGAAATTATATGTCATGATTGTGAATGAGATTTTATGCATGCTCATGACCGCTATTATAAAGTGTCATTTGTTCAGTTATGTCATTTAAAAGCAAATATGATATTGCTATGGCAACTTGGCATAAACAAATACAATCACAACCATATCACAATACAGTCTTCATTTTTGTTATGACAACTTGATGTTACCAAGACAACAAAACTTTTGTTATGAACTTTTGTTTAAAGACATGATAAAAAAAAAAATATATATATATATATATATATATATATATATTTTTTTTATAACTGCCAAACTTAATCTGTTTAATAACGTTGAATTATGTAGACAATTTCTGTTTTAACATTTTATTATAATTATTATTATTATTATTAATCACATTCAGTTAGACAGAAGCTGTGTTTTACTGAAGATAGCAGTCCAAGTGTGTTCCCAAGATGGCCACTAAATGAACCAACTTAAAAGTGACTTTGAACATGTTTATGCCTCCACAGCCTGATGGGAATCAGAGGAGATAATAATAGACAAAATACCATCTTGCTACTGCAAAACATCTCATTTATTTTTAAAGTGATACAAATAAGGGAATGTGTAAGCCAAAAACATCCCAACACATGTATTCAAAGTGGAAATTGAGCTGTTTAGGAAACACAGACTTGAAATTGTAGATAAACACACAAGCAATAATTGAATAGACAACAACATGCTCTTATCAGTAGTTCCTGTCGCCCAGTCGAGAGGATGGTTGAGAAAGTGACGGAAGGAGAATTTAAATAACAAAGTCAAATACACAAAGAGTGAAAATCAATGAGATCAGTATAAAAATTGCTGTCCCAGACAGGATCACGTCAGGCGATGAACTGACAGGAACATTGATTGAACTGGATTCATTTATGAACAGTGCTGAGAATGATAACATGCCAAGCTACATAATACTCACTATTTAGTCTTGCAAACATTTTCCACTCTTGTTATCTTCAATAATGACAAGCTAAATAAATAAATAAATATTTAGCAATCTGTAAATGTGAGCTGTAAAATAACAATTTGTTAATGTTTAGTGGATGATTAGTATTATACAGTATAATTGTTGGGGGCGGCATGGTAGCTCAGTGGTTAGCACTGTTGCCTCAAAGCAAGAAGGTTACTGGTTTAAGTCCCGTCTGTGCCAGTTGTTATTTCTGTGTGTAGTTTAGATGTTCTCCCCGTTTTTTAGCATGGGTTTCATCTGTGAGCTTCAGTTTCCGCCACAGTCCAAAGAAGTGCTATAAGTGAATTTTGTAAGCGAAATTGGCCGTAGTGTATGGGTGTTTCCCAGTAATAGGACTAAGCTGAAGTAAATTGAATGAATATATTTGTATACTATATTTACATATGAAGCCAATAGGGCAATGTTCCTATGTCAAACAAACTCAATGTATGCATGTGTGAATGTATTCATACAATATATTGTAATTGATTAATTCATTGATTGAATTAATGACATTTTTATTATTATATATTTTTTTACCAATTACCAATTTATACCAATTTTATACCAATTAACAGAGAGATTTTCATTAATTCAATCAATGAATTACATTGATGAGTTTGTTGTTATTTATTTGAGAAGAAAGGTTCAGACATTTTTAATATCTAGAGTTCAACTCAACCTAAATCATGAATCTATATGAATCATGAGCTACAGGCATCATGTATATTATCAATGCCAATCGAGAAAGACATACAAAATGTGCACAACTGGGTGTTGAGAGGACAAGGATGGGCCGATCACACTGAACATGTTTTTTGTGCTTTGAGAAGCGCCTTTTTTGAATGATTTACTAATGGCCATGAGCATTTTACGCCCTGCTTAGAGGCAGATCACACAGAAAATCTAAATCATTTAAAAAAAAAGGCACCTCCCAATGCAAAAAGCACGTTTGGTGTGAACGGCCCCTTATGTGCCTGCTGTGCTTCGTGTTTTTGCCGTAGCACACTGTACGCTCGCAGTTGAAAAAAAGTCAACTCTGAAGGGAAAAAGTGTCGCGTCTGTTTCATTCTCCAATCAAATGAAATCAGAGGCCCGCTATCCGTTGAGGTGCCTGCAGTGTTTGTGTTGTCAAGATGACTTCGGAGACATTTGAAGATAGAGGAGAGACTTGTGGTTGCTGTTTTGAGTTTTTCAGAGTTGTATGACTTCACAAACCTTGAATATTACAATATTATTAAATATTAAAGTGATACCAATACCAATAGCAACACTTGCGCACAATAGGCAGCTGATTCAGCCATTGCCTTGAAACAAAAAAAATGCACCATCTTGTCTTGTCTACAAAAAGGCACTGTAGTCCGCCTCACATTTTTGGAACGGAAAAGCGTGTTCGTTGTGATCGGCCCCTTAAAGATAAACCAATGTTGCATTTAGGAAACACAATTGTATTTCCTAAAATACATTTTGTGACATAATGCAAAGCTTTTGAAATAACTTCTGTTCTTACCTATAAAGGGGACTCAATATAATAATAATTATATTATTATTATATTATAATTCAGAGAAAAATGCTGTACTCTTTTCTTTTGAGAAAATATGTACCTTGTGACATCTTCTGAAAGAGGATTGTGACAATTGCTGTGTAATGTTTGTAATGCTATGTTTAGGGAAAATTTTTAGCCGCAATGCTAAGTCTGATGTCACTAAGTGACACTTCAAGAGTTCACACTTAGCTGATGATTGATTATAAAGCAAATTTGGCATGCTGTCCCAGGAGAAAGCCCTAAGCTCATAAGATCCTCGAGCCCTGGGCTCCCTCCCATTTGCAGGGCAAAAGGGGAGCTTTGAGCTCAGGTAGATCTCGAGAACTCCCCCTTTTTTTAATAAGAGCTGATCACAGAAAATGATTGCTAAAGAAGAGATATGCTGTTGGATGAGAGTTTAACTGTAGTGCTAAATTTAGATTGATCAATTAACTTGTAGTGTATGTTTTTAGAATGTGGGAGGAAACCAGAGAACCCAGGGGAAACCCATGTGAGCACGGGAAGAACATGCCAACTGCGCACAGAATTGACAGGAGTAGGTTAAAGGACTAGAACCAGTGACATTCTTGCTGTGAGGCAACCGTGTTAATCACTGGGCCACTGTGCCATCCTATGAAGGGAAAGGTGGAGAAGTAGGGGTGGAAGGGGGGATTCTTCAAATCGAAGATGACTGTAGTGAGAAACCCTGGCTCTTTATAGTGTGTTAGGAATCATCTGATTGGTGGATCATATGTAGTTAATGAAAAACCAGCCGTGTTCAATCATAATCACGTGATCCTCTCGAAATTAGTTTATTAATAAACTTCACAAAGTGTAGAAGTATTACAGTATTTACTAGTACAGTATTTGAAAAACAAGCAAAACATGTCCACCAGTGTACAGTATAATAATTTAATTTAATTTAAAAATAAATACATACAAATATACTGTTTATTGCACTACAATTAAGACCCCATCCATCTTAGATTAAATGATAATAGGAAATATAAATGAACTACAGTTGTATTTCTAAAATGTGTTTGGACTGTTTTAAAGTGCCCCTATCATCACTTTTTGAAAATGACCTTTAATGCAATGTGTAACAGCTCTAAGTGAAAGAAAACATTTTGCTGAGATCTAAATCTGAATGTGCAGTGTGTATGAAGTCTTTAAAACATACACTGAAAAAAAAAAAAAAAAAAAAAAAACCTGGTTCCACGCAATCGATTTGTGTTGAGACAAAATGACAGAATTAAGTTATCTTACTAGTTTTTTTTTTTTTTTTTTTTACAAATTTAAGTGGATTGAACATAACACAATTAAGTTGTCCCCCCAAAAAAACACCAATAATTGTGTTGTTTCAGCTCATTTAAAATAAGTAGTTTGAATAAATATCAAACATAAGTGTTGTGATCGCCAGCTGTGTTTTTTTCCGTATTTTCAATGAACTACAACTCCCAGTACTCTTTGCACCCCTCAACTCCTGCAACAGCTGACAATAATCCAGACACACACGCAGACACAGCTGTAGCTCATTTTTACTGATTACATGGACTATATATCATGGTACATTGAAAAGACGGATACAAAAAGGTAGGATCCAAGTGCATTTAATAAAGAAATGATCATGCAGATAACAGAAAAACAACAGGCCATCCAAAAACCAAAGTATCAAAAGAACAATAATAAACAAAACAAGAAACAATGGCAAGGTACCGGAACACAGCACATGAAAAACTTACCATACAAAAAAAAAAAAAACTACTTAGTAACAACAAACGGGTGCAGGGTGTAAAAATAGATAAATAGTCCAAACAATCAATAGTGACATGATTCAGCTGTGTGTGTGATAGTGAAAGTGATACCTGGTGTAGCGGAATGAAGAAATTTGTAGTTCATGACTGAATTGTAGTTCACCAGCAATCTCTGCAGTCCTCGATCGCTGGTGAACAATGACACTATATATATCCTTTGCTTTCACTTTGCTAAAACGTGTTTCTCCTATGAAGCGTTTTTCCTTGTTTGTATTACCATGTTTTGATTCTCGTCTTGTTCCACTTTTTTATTCTTTGCCGCCTAGCCTGACCTTTCGCCTTTATTTTGACTACGTTTATTGGCCAACCTTTGCTTCTGTTTTTTTATCTTTGGCTGTATGACAAGTCTTTTAATAAACTGCATGTGGATCTGCACGTCTGTTGTCAGTGTCTGCTTCTTAACAATACATTTTTTGGGTGTACAAATCACCTTTCAAACCAATCTAAAGTAAAGTTTCGTGACCTGTTCAAAACCGGAAATGTTTAGTTAATCAGTCTCGAGTACACGCATTTCAAGTCATGCATTTAGCACTGTTCAATGACAGTTGATGATCATTTCATTCATAACCAGGTGTCAGGAAAACATAAAATAGATTAAATTTTATAGATAAATTAATAAAAAATAGATTATTTCATGTTAATCCCCAATGTTTCTCTACTATGCCTGGTTAGTCTAGCTGTTCTGTTTGTCAGAGAAAGCATTGCGCAGTGACAGGTTACAGAACATCAGTGTTATGATTGGCTGGATTGCCTGTGAACCAAATTGCCTGCCAAGGGTCATTTGGCCTTATCTTCAATAGGATTTTACGTTAGATTTACATGACAATGAGGAAACAAGTATCTTTGAGGCACAACGTTATGTAATAAATTTATGTACTGAACTCTTATTCAGCTATGCCTATCCGTATTTTCATTCCATGGCACATTTAACACTTAAAATTGCAAGATGATTAGGTTAAAGTCCACATAAATTGGAAGTTGCAACCGAATTTAGTTTTTTTTTTTATTAATTAGCTAATTTATTTTGTTCGTATTGTGACGCAGCTCCCAGAGAAAAGGAATAATAAATGAGAAAACAGTGGGCGTGCCTTGTTTTTCTACTGTAAGTTGAATGTATGAAGTAAAGTAGGCGTTTCATTCAGAAAGGTCTGCAAAAGGGTTTTGTGAGAGTTATTACACCATAACAAACACCTCCTCCTTCACCATTTCTGTTTTTTGTCAAAACCCGATTGTTTTTTGTCAGTTGGAAAGACGTGGTTAAGCATATTAACCACGCCTAATACCTAAGACGTACATAATCTGACAATTAAAATGAAAAAATAAAAAAACCTGGACGTGCATTTACAGATTTCAATAAAAAATTAGAAGGGCAAACAGTATTTTTCATAATGACATGCACAGATGAATTGTTCACCACAAAACTAGCAATGTGAGCTAACAAAGGCAAAGCTAGTTTTGGTTTTATTTGTACTTTAAAAAGGTCCTATTATGGGTTTTTGAAAATCATTTTTTATATAAAAGATTTGACTCAGAGTCGTTTAAATGATTTGTCATTCGTCTGGATCTTTTGCCTGTTTGTATCTTCGCCGTCACAAAACAATATAAATTACAAAGTGCCAGATCTGGTAAAACATGAACATGGCTTTCCCTTCAAACATTAGCAGAGTGTGGGACCGATCATGTCTGAAGATGAGTGAACATTAATCAGTGAATGTTCTATTGATAAATGCAATATTCTATCCTGCAACAGGGGATTCGTTGGCTGTTTGTTAAAGAAAGGATCAGAAAAGGTGATTAATGTATGAGACTGTCAGTATTGACATGAACTGGATCTGTATCAGTACTGTATCTGTACACAGTTCATGGACCAGTTTCTCTCTCCATTTCACAAGTGTAAGTAAGTGTTGCCACCTTGTTTTCTCTAGCTTGCAAAATATGTATTTCATTGTGATTTGTTACTTGTAATTGCTCTACGTGGCTTGTACTGTATCTGGTTAAATCTTTATATTCACATATGTCTAAAACCATGTTAAAAATGCAACATGCTGTATTCTTTATGGATTTAAATGCATTTCTGATCTCGCGATTCTCTGCCTTTTGTCGTTGCTATGGCCACCATCAGTTGTTTGTACACCTGTGGCGGTCAAGTTTCAAAATAGTTCCGCTTTTGCCACTGTGCAGATTATTACTGAATGTGTGTGTGTGTGTGTGTGTGTGTGTGTGTGTGTGTTATTGCTTGGGGTTAAGAATAGAGCAATTTGCTGGTGTTTTACTGCTTTGCTTTAATGCACTCCTGCATTGGGCTCACACATATACTCTGCATTCTGGTTTCTTCAACAATGTTGATAAACCACAGTTGACCAATCACAACAGACTGGGTCATCGAAAAATCAGCACAGATTAGCATAGCGCTAAGGAGGGGTTTGTGAACAAATTAATCGCTGAACAAATGATATGGGAGTCATTGGGATAATCAGGTAAAAATAAATGCTTATTATAATATAATGAACTTGCTTTTGACCTTGCATGCATATCCGCCTGTTGTTGGAGACCCCAAAATCAAAATATGACTTTTTTTGTGCATAATAGGGGGTCTTTAATGTCCACATCAAGAAATCAACATAATTATAATGTAATGTAAAACACACATAGTGAAGGTTACTGATTAAACTGATACTACTATGT
Source organism: Danio tinwini (assembly GCA_903798205.1). Taxonomy (NCBI): domain Eukaryota; kingdom Metazoa; phylum Chordata; class Actinopteri; order Cypriniformes; family Danionidae; genus Danio; species Danio tinwini. Next base: position 7,515,677 of record CAIGQZ010027068.1, on the reverse strand, counting down.
TTTTTTTTTATTCTCTATCTCATAGGGGAACTATTTCAGTCACTCTGGACTAGATTTGTCACTATTAAATACAACATTTTTATGTGATTTTTAGACTTTGACAAAAGTGACCTGGCGGCATATTTGTGAAGGAGCAAAAAAATCTATCTTGTCTCTTCAGTGAGGTCCTCCCATTCTTCCACTGCACCGACACTCAATCACAGCCTGTGTTTTCAGAAATATATTTCAATTTGCGCCCCTCACAGCCGGAGTGAAAGTTCTCCATCTACTGACACAACACCTTCTCTATTTCAAGTGCTACACCTTCTGTCTCTCTTCACTTTCTTTTACCACCGCCAAACCACATCAGCTTCGCCCTTTTCAAGCGCACACGTGAGGAATCGTATGATCGTGCAGGAAATGGATTGGAGGTTTGTTTTGTTAAACATAAAAAGCTAGCAGGAGCCCACAGTGGATGCAGGGAGAGAATAGAGAGATTTGGATTACCAACTTCTCGTTTCGGCAGATGGCTAAGACTCTTGGTAGTTTTGATTCCAAGGCACCCCCCCCCCACCAAAAAAAAAGGCCACATCTGGTCAACTCTCTTTCTTTCCTCCTCTGGCAAAACACAAGAGCAGATGTGGCGGCGTGTGTACCTGACAACCTCAACTGATGCAAGAGGACTGCAAGGAGCTGAAGCAAAAACAATGATTGCCAGCTCTTCAATTAAAACCATATCTATTGTGTCTATATTTACTGTTGTCATGTTCTCATGCAGGTTCTTAAAACTCCAAAACACTAGAACCACAGTCGGCGCAGACAAAGTTGTTACTGTGACACATTCTCAATAACATGTTGTGTTCAAAACCTGTAATGAAATCATACTTTATCCAACTTTTTCTTACGCTTCATGATGCAATGCGTGAATTATAAGAGTAACTCTTTTTGAAATGTAAACAATCAGTATTATTATTCCTCTGACAGTCCATTAATCGATTATCATTTATTCATTTTCCTTCGGCTTAGTCCCTTTTTTTATCAGGGGTCGCCACAGCGGAATGAACCGCCAACTACAACTGCATTCACACACGCACTCATACACTACAGCCAATTTTAGCTCATTCAATTCAGTTATATCGAAGTTGATATTTAGCTGCACCATGTTGGTGTTTCGTAACATCATATTTTTTTTACGAGGTAGGTCGTTAGCCCAACTCTTAACCCCCAACCTGATGGACCAGGACATACACAGATACAATACAGACAATTTAGCTTACCCAATTCACCTATAGCACATGGACCAGGACATACACACATACAGTACGGACAATTTAGCTTACCCATTTCACCTATAGCACATGTGATTTGGGAGGGAAACCGGAGCACCTGGAGGAAACCCACGCAAACACAAGGAGAACATGCAAAATGGCCCAGCCGAGACTTGATCCAGCAACCTTTTTGTTGTGAGGTGATAGTGCTAATCACTGAGCCACCTTTGATTATTATATAAGCTTATTAGAATTAAGCTTATTATGGGGTGAGGGGGGGGGGGGGGCTTATTAAACTTATTATTTTATTCTATAAAGTTGTCAGCGATTCTTCCTTTTGTAAAGTCATGCAGTGTGAAACCCCTGTCGCCGATCCATCTTGCAGTGTGAACAAAGCAGCGACAAAACGCTAGCCCAGATAGTCATGCAGTGTGAAAACATCTGTGACAATTACTTTAAAAATCATGCAGTCGGAACTCGACATAAGCTCCATTATAGTGCACTGGACAAGTCTCGAGGCAGGCAGTTCTGTACAACTACGTAAACTATCGGCTTAAAGGTCTAATTTTGACATTGGACCGATAATAACATTAAAAATAGCATTTATTGGCCGATATCGTGCATCCCTAATATAAATACATATTTACATTTAATATGTTGAATTGATGACTTATGCTAAAACAAACTGACAGCTAAATGTATCCATTTAAAGATAACTTTACTTCGGACTGTAACTATCCATACATTACCAGTGTTAGTACACATCGTAACATGCTATAATAATGTAAAACTCGCAGCTTCAGTCCACTGCACAGTACTTTAAACACACACAGCCACACACAAACATATCTGAAGGGTTCTGAACTGAATCTGACTTTTGTGCTTGTGCAGTGAACGAGTAAAGGAAGGCCACGTTATCCTTGAGGGCCATTTAATTGGTGGGTCCGTGGATGCTTGAAATGGTTAGACATGAGATCACATTCAGCTGGCAGCCTCCAATCCGTGCACTCATTTGCATGAGCAATGTGTCATTTCTGATGCCATTTCACAGATGTTTTAACAGATTATGAGTGGATTTTTTACTGCTGCTTTTTGAGGTAGCGTACACAACATCTGTGTTTTTGAAGCAATACATTCCAATTATTAACAGGAAATGAAACAATTTTTGTTTTGGATTTGTCACTAGACATGTGTGTAATTTAAAGTTGTATAAAAGTTGTAGAGACCATTTTTTGTCTTTTTTTATGTTTACCAATTCACCATAACTATTATTATCATTATTATTATTATTGGGGCGTTACATTGCGCAGTGGATAGCACGATCGCCTCACAGCAAGAAAGTCGCTGGTTCGAGCCTAAGCTGGGTCAGTTGGAATTTCTGTGTGGAGTTTGCATGTTCTCTCTGGTTTTCCCAGCCTGATCTCACGAGTCTCGAAAATGTAAAATTTTAAAAAGGAAGCGTGGCACCCAACCGTTATTGGGTGATGAGCAAATCGTACTAAATGGTATGAATTAGATCATACGAATTCATACAAATTAGCCACTAAATCAAAAAAATTATGAATTGCCGTGAGATTGTGTTGGTTTTCCTCACAGTGCAAAGACATGTGCTATAGGTGAATTGGGTAAGGTAAATTGTCTGTAGTGTGTGTGTGAATCAGTGTGTATGGATGTTTCCCAGTAATAGGTTGCAGCCTGGGCATCTGCTGCGTAAAAAAAGTTGGCGGTTAATTCCGCTGTGGTGACCCCAAATTAATAAAGGGACTAAGCCAAAAAGAAAATGAATGAATGAATTTGTCACACCCTCGGCTAGTTCCTGCAGCTCCAATCACCGCTCTCCCTCACCAACCACCTCTCACCACCCTGCTGAAAAATCCAGCTTAAACCAGCCTAAGCTGGTTGGCAGGTTTTAGCTGGTCGACCAGCCTGGTTTAGAGGGGTTTTGGCTATTTCCAGGCTGGTTTCCAGCCATTTCCAGCCTGGTCTTAGCTGGTCAAGCTGGAAAATGACCAGCTTAAACTAGCTAAAACCAGCTTGACAAGCCTGGTTTGAGCTGGACATAGCTGGTTTTGACTGGTCAAGCTAGTTTTAGCTGGTTAACTCCCAGCCTGACCAGCTAAGACCAGGCTGGAAATGACTGGAAACCAACCTGGAAATGGCCAAAACCCCTCTAAAACCAGGCTGGTCGACCAGCTAAAACCAGCCAACCATCTTAAGCTGGATTTAGCTGGACTTTTCAGCAGGACACACCTGTGAACAATCACCAGAATACTAATTACATGCACCTGAACCCACAATCACCAGACACCTTAAATACCCACCTCATTCACTCACTTATCGGCTAGATTCAAAGTTGCATGGTTCACCTCGTCTCCTCTCCTTCCACTCTTCATCTCCCATAGATGTCTCCATTTCGCCTATAGACACATAAACAACTGCTTTAAGTTATTCTCTTGTTTACCTGAAGATCTTGTGTTTGCCTGATGGACTGTGTGTGACAGTGTTCATCCTTCTGACGTTTCCCAGAACAAACTGTATTGAGACCGCTTCCATCATATACACCACTCTCCTGCTTCACCACCTTGATTCAGTTGCTTTGATTTGAATAAACCCTTGAAAGATAACCTTCCTTGTATTCCTTGTGTGTAACCGTGACAGAGTTATTATTAATGTTAGTAGTAGTAGTAGCAGTAGAAGTATTAGTGGTAGTATTCTAAATAAATGAAAGCTAATATGTAATCTACCGTCAGGGGGTGGTACCTTTTAAAAGGGGTACTTTTCTATGTCTTATTGAGTAATAAATGTGTGTGCTTGTGTACTGGTTTTGGTGGTTTACAAGGACATGAATTTGTGTAATGGCATGTGTATTACAAAAATTAGATGGTTTATGAGGACGTGCCTTATGTCTTTATAATTCAAATTGGCTAAAAAAACATTATTGGAGTCTTTTGACATAAATAAATAAATTGCCAGAGGTTTCCTGTAAGGATTGGGTTTAGATGTAGAGGTAGAGTAAGGTCATGAAATGTGTAGTTTTACAGTATTAAACACATTATGGCTTTGGAGAGTCCTTGTAAAACAGATACCAAAATGTGTGAAAGAATGAATAAAAAATGTACAGGAGTCATACACACAAATATTTTAGATTGTATAAATGCATATGTAAGCATAACTAATGTAAAAAAAATAATCACATAGAATAAAATGTTTCATATTTTTAATTTATTTATTCAATACTTAAATGTATTTTTCTGTGGTTTTTATTTATTTTTTATTTATTATTATTTTTTTTAAACCTTGCTTGAATTCTGGTAAACATGCCATTCATGCTGAGAACTTCCCATCTCACATTTCAAAGCTTTACTTAACTAACCCACGGTATAGACAACGGGTGGTGCTCAAACACTCAGACTGTCTCACATAAACAAATAAAGTAAATCTTTCCCCATCAAATGTATTCGTTTGAAGTGAAGATCAGCTCCGGAAGCTTGGCAACAGTGACATGATTTCACCTCTGAGCAGTTTCCTGCACTGACAATTAAAAATTAATATGAGAGATTTCCTCACATGTTTCGCTGATCAGGATTAGACACATTCTGATTAGCAGTAAAGACATTAATGCTTGCATTGTTCACTTCTGGCACCATATCTCTTTATTATTTGAAATTAATACAGTACACACACACACACACAAAGAAAAAAGTATGCTAATTCACACAAGTCTGTTGTGAATATGCTCAGAACTATTAACCCAGGTTGTGGATTCAAGATAATAATTTTGTAAATAATGTTCAGTTTCTTGCACAGACTATTGTTTTGCTTCATAAGAACTCAATATATAGCGGGACATACACATTTTTTGAATACATTTTGAGGCACATTTTGTGGCGCAGTGGGTAGCACTTTTGCCTTACAGCAAGGCCTCTGGTTTGAGCCCTGGCTGGGTCAGTTGGCATTTCTGTGTGGAGTTTGCATGTTCTCCACGTGCTGGCGTGGCTTTCCTCCAGGTGCTCCGGTTTCTCCCACAGTCTAAAGACATGGGCTGTAAGTGAATTGGGTAAGCTAAATTGTCCGTATTGTATGTCCTGGTCCTCCAGGTTGGGGGTTGAACATTTGGCTAATGACCAACCTCGTAAAAAAAATGATGTTACGAAACAACAACAGAGTGTGACTAAATATCAACTTTGAAACAAATGTCCCTGGGAGTAAGTAAGCTTTTGACTTGCAGTTTATGAATGACTATGGGCTACACTTTTAGCTAAAAATCATATTTAATGTTCTACTAAATGTTTAAAAGGTCACCAGCATCTTGAATGAATTTTTTTTTGACATTTTTGGCTGACCTGTCACTGTAATATTTTCTTTGGCACAAGCTTCACACTCATTATATCCCAGTTTATTTTACAAATTAAAGTGATAGTTCAACCCTAAATTAAAATTTACTCTATTTACTGTACTCACCCTTGAGCGCGTCTAAACCTTTATGAGTTGCTTTATTCGGTTGAATACATAAAATTTTGAAGAATGTTGGAAATACATCGACTTCCATAGTAGAGAAAACAATAACTACCAAAGTCAGAGGTCACAGGTTTCCAGCTTCCTTTTAAAATCTTAAAGGGTTGGTCCAGAGTGTATTTTTAAGGCTTGGTTATGTTTAAAATGCAAAGCAATGTGTGCTCATGCTTCATTTGTAAAACAAATATGTTATTTTTTTAATGTATCTTACTTTGATTACATACTGCTACTCAGCTAACATGAAAATGGCTGTCATATTTTCTAGTTCCTCTGAAAGGCCCGCCCTCAAGAGGCTCTGATTGGTCAGCTAACTCAATGTGCTGCGGATCGGCTTCACATAACCAGAAAAGAAGTCAGGCCCCTACAAGCATGCACTTTTTGTGCTGTGTAAATATTATAGGAGCGTCCCAAATCGCACTCTTATGCACTACTGTATTCTACACCATTTTGTAGTATAAATAGTGTAAATAGTGCATTCACACTGAAAACTCTAAAAAAATAAGTGCTCTTTAATTACCCGAATGATGAACTCATTCAACTGGTAAAATGAAGTGTGTAATGATGGACACTTTGCGCAAAAAGGGCGACACTTGATGGACGCACATGTTGGATACCTTAGTTTTGGATTATGAAAGCAAAATTCTCCTACAAGAGTGATTATGCTGCCTCCCGATAGTGAATGTGGTTATACTCATGGCAGGTATTATTTGGTACTTTGGTCATTTATTTTGCTAATTTGGCAACCGTCAAACGTCATCAGGGAAACGGTTTGAACTTCCGCTTAGTAAAAAAAAAAAAAAAAACATTAGTGCTCCATTTGGGACAACACTACATACATATACTCTGCTGTTGAGTGTGTAAATGCATAAGTACATAGTGCACAAGTGCATAGTGTGCCATTTGGGACGCAGCTTATCAGTCAGAGTAGCCGTTAGCCATATCAGTTTGAGCCTAAATCAAACAGAACATGACACAGAGGACACAGCTGAACCTCACACCTGCTCTCTAAAATAACATCTGATATATGTCTTTCACATATGTTTGGAATAAGCATGTGTAAGTAATTAGAAATGTTCACATATCTTTTGTGAGTTTGTTATTTGAGATGTAGAATGCAAAGAAAGCAGCTGCATAGAGAGACACTGCAGCACTGATGAAGATTGTGGCTGTTTACAGGCGGATTTGTATGAATTTGTAGCTAAATTGTTAACGGTGCCAAACAGCATTTGTTGTTGTTTACATCCTTGTTTATGTCATTGCTACAACATACCGTTAACACTTAGTTTTTAACTTTTTTTGTGATTTTTTGCAATAAAAGCGACTGATTATGATGTGGTAATTGTCAGAAATTTGCAGACAATTTTGCGATCTGACATCATGTACCTCACTCAGGACATGCAGACTTCAGGAAAGGAGTTAAACAAAATCATTTATCAATTTGACATAATACCAGCCATACATGTAAAGCACAAATAATGCACAAAACATCCAATTTGCGCCACAGGATGTCTAATCGCATCTTTGCATTGGCTTCACATGTAAATTACTCGTGCTTCACCCATGTGAACCTTACTGCATAGGCTGCAAAACAATCCCCCCTCAAATCTGAGAGAATTTTTTGAGAGACACTCAAATACATAACGTGCACTGCGTATGCAACGTCTATAAGTCATGTAAAACAATTAATTACAAACTAAAATACATTGATCAACTTGATTATATGACTTGGAATTGGATGTTTTATGAGATTATATTACTTTGCTGTGATTATTTTTTGGTTATTTTTTGGTTTTTGGTTTTTTGGTGGATCGCAAAAAAAAAATGTTGACTGTTGAATTTGTGCTGGATTCAGCAATAGCAGAATGGCAAAGAACTAGGGGTCTGAATAGATCAATTTTAACAAATAAACATATTTACAGGTTGTGGCTCACAATCTACAGCTTCTTCTATTATGGTTGGAAATGTTTATTCTTTGATGAGGTTTTAGCTGAATCCAGCACTGAATTGTGAACCATTCTGGAAGCTGTCCTCTGTCAAATGCTAGTGAAGGAACTCACTGGCATATTGCAGTAATCAACACAAGTTCAAATTTGAAATCTTGGTTAAGCACCACACTGTCTGGTCATTGAACTAGCTCGAGGGCTTATACCATCATGATAACTGAGAGCCAATTGATTTGACTATTTTTACCAATACTTTGTGAGCAGATGTTCGAGGTACCCTTCAACCAACTTGGTAACTTATTTAATCACCTAACAATAGGGCTTTACAGAATTTTCAGCGGGAACTGCCTCACGAGAATCTTTGAATAATATGCCAGTTTTCCTCATATGCTGTGTTTATTCCAACCAACCAGGAAAATAAATGAGTTGTTTTAACCCTTATAGTAGATTAAACCTTCTGTATGTGTCTGAAATGTATAATGTCTGGTACTAAACGGAAGCTAGTGACATTTGCAATACATTGGTGTAAATGAAAAACTAGTAATACAAACAGTATTTGTCTTGTAACATTTGATGTAAGATAGTTACACACATACAAGAGATTTCACCATGTGGAATTAACGAGCAGTGTGTTAATGATTGATCCTTAGTATGATGGTATGGGGCATAGCCCTGCCCTTCATAGCAACTGCTCATTGAAAGACAATGTCATGGGGATGGACCAAACCAGGTCACTTAAAAACACCCTGCAACAAGAAAACGTTGCTTTTTCCATTAGCTTGCTCACGCTCACCGTTGCTCTATCCCCCCTCTCGCCTGCTGGGACACTGCGCCGCCATGCGATTGGGTAACCGCCAAAACCACACAAACTTTCGCAAAACGACTCTCAGCAGTCCGTCACCTCTGTAACCCAGAACGACAGCCACTCATGAGCGAGTGAATCCCAAAGATGTCACCAAAGCATGTCACTAGCCATTCAGGAGCACCATGCTTCCCCAAAGCCAGCCTGGCGAGGGAAAAATCAAGATTTTTGCGAAAGCGCAAGTAACAAACAAATGTTGTCTCTTGCTGATCTGGTGCAAATATGATCTTAAGCAGTTAAATATAAGCCAAATCTCTGCTTTTGTGGCTTCTCAGGTGTGATTCTAAGATCTAGTATGAAGTACTAGAACTAATTTTGGACGGTTGTCAACTCATTTTGCATCCTCTGAACTGCCTCTGTGTGTATGTGTAAATGCGCATGTTTGTTGTTTGTTTATTATGTAGTTACTTTCATGTATCGTAGTGTAGCTCAAATCTTTGTTCACATTTTTTAAGAACTGTGTTCGTGTTTATGTACTTCTGAGTCATTGCCTCAAGCTGTAGATTTTGTTACCTTGCTAAAAGTTAACCCAATACTGTGTTATGTTATTATCGTTGACCACAGAAATAATATAAACAAGATTGGTAAGATACGATGTCTTCTATTTGCTGGACAAATAGATTAATGGCTTGCGTTTCCACTAAAAAGGGTACCCTTTCAGTGGGCGTGGTGTATGACAAAGTTTCAGTCGTCGTCATTCTCGCTCAAATAAATGTCTATAGTAAAGCTGTACAGGTCATTCACAAATCATATAAGAAACACTTCTCACAAAACAGATGCTTTAAACATACAAATACTTGTGTATAAATGTTTATTACTAACCTTTCTATGAACATGATTTGATTATAACTGCAGATCAATGACAGTGCAAAATAGCCTACTGTAACATCTGCAATTATAAAAATAAATAAATAAATGCAACATATATGAGCACATACAGACCCTTACCGTCTTCTGATATGTTACTAATGGCAGAAAAACTACACACAGCATACATTTAGTCTGTATTTGAGTTCAAAAACAACACGCAACATAGCACACAGTCAGAGCAAACCTCTCATCTGTGTCTGTAATCTTCATCAGCACATGTAGCCTCTGTTAGAGAGTAATTCTGTCGTTCCCAGTTCATAATAGTCCAAAATGCAATGAACATGGCAGTTTGTCCGTGATTCAGGTTGCTGAAACAATTTGCCCCTGTGTTTTGTCAGGCTTCTCCTTTTGTTTTGCGCTTCACTCTCGCGTTTGTCCTTTTCTTTTCTGAAAGGATCAGACGTCGAAGACTCTTTAATAATCACACACACACATTATTATTATCAGCTCAAGAAGTTCGTTATATCAAATACAGACGTGATCGCGAGCTCCCTGGAGAAAGCAAAAACCACTCACACTTTTAAACGGCCTCGTAAAGCAACAACAGGACACAAAAGATTTTGTTCTTGGCTTTGTGGCTGTACATCAAGACAACAACAAGGTTTGTTTGAGCTCGGGTCATCCATAGCTCGTTATTATATGCATATAGTTGTCTCGGCTTTGTATTGAAAACATGGCGGTTCCTTTGTTTTCATTCTGGCTAGCTCCACGAGATGGTGACAAATCTCTGTAACCAATCAGCGTTCAGCTGCACATGTAGATCCACCTTTTGGTACCCTTTCTCGTGTTTGGTACCCTTTCGAAAGGGGGTCGAAAAAGTGGTACAGTACGGTTCGGTACTCCTTTTGACTGTGAAAATGGCCATGAAAGCGTAGCAAACCGTAACGTACCATACCACTCAGTGGAAACTGGCCAAAAGTGTGAATAGTTTAACCTAATTTAGTCCGACTTAATTGATTCAAATCAAGTGATTCAAATCGTCATGATCCGATTCCTTAAAATGAGCTAATAAATCCCTGATCGATCTTTTAACGTAGGTTGATCCCCTACACTAGCTATATCTTCTTTTATGATTCTTTGTTACATTAATTAAAAATAAGTTGTAAGCTGTGCTCTCTTTGTGTTGTGTCCTTTGGAAGCCCAAATACAGAAACAGGAGAAGCTCTGTGGAAATAGCAACGTTTGGACAGCATTTTAGCTTTCTCTGCTATAACATTACCGCACCTTTGGCCACGCCTCTTTGCCTGAAGGGGTGTATGCGCATCATGAATATGCATAACTCCAAGTGTTTAATCACACTAACCCGGATGTATTTTTTTTGTAGTCCACAAACTTCGATCACTGTAGGCTTTGCTAAGCTAACACTGTAAAAGCTAATGTCCCTGTTTGCATTGAACTTTACGTGTTTTACATTCAGAGATTTTGTTTATGTTTACACAGCTACATTACACATCAACTAAAGTTTAAATTATGATATCATAGTGGACCACCCCTTTAATATGTTCAACAGAAGAAAGAAAATCAGATTTGGAACAATAAATGTTAAGATATGTTTCATCATTCAGAAACAGTCTGCTGAGGATGTCTCCTGAAAAACTTGTTGATCCTATAGTTTATCATTTATAAGGACTGAGTCTTTGTAGTTAGATGGTACTGAAGGAGCGGTTGACATATTTATGTGATTCAACAGCCTACAAATCTCCTTAATCACGACGCAAAAACCTTCTAATACAAAGCTCTCGTTTTAAGAGTTTCAACAGCGCGGCGGTGCCCGTATAACCACAAGTGTGGGCCTCATTATTTTACATAAAATCCAGAGATGATGCCACACTTTCCAGCCCTGAGCACTTGTTTCTGTTCCAACATGTGGAGCAGGAGCGCAGCCCATCATCAGTGTGAAGACCGTCGCTGTGGAAACATGCTATCAGTGCATTTGACTCCAGAGCCTCAAAACAGTCTGAAGGTGTGTCATCTTTGGTTTTATAAGATAAATTAATGAGGTTACAGTAAAGCTTTAATGAGCACAGGAAGTGATATCATCCATGGTTTTAAATTCCAAGGTTGCTAGTAAACAGAAAACAAAGGAGCATTATTAGTTGCATGTTGGCAGTGCTTTTCAGAGCCCTGGTTTAGGATTTATGGTATTCATGCATGCATGTTTGCTCTTTATTTATGTTGTAAATGTGGCAATTTACATGGTTTACACAATACATTTGTGCTACTCTATTCTTTATATTGGTGTGTAAATCTAGTAGATTACTAAATACATACCGGTCAACCCTCCTGTTTTTCTCAGGATTCTCCCATATTTTACAGTTATATCCTGCTATCATCCCGTAAAGGTATTTTCTCATATTTCTCCCATATTTTCAGCCTTTCTCTGAAGGGTGGCAAAAAACATTAAAGAGCAGAGCCTTCCAAACAGTGAGAACAGCGCCTAGGGTCACAGAATAGGATGGTCACACAATTTGGTGTAACTTAATGGAAGAAGCACTGCGTCTTCATGACTCATGACTTCAGGATCTGTTTGTCTTTGCTGCTGTGTTAGTGGGCGGGGCCGCAGGTTTAAATTTTGCAGGGTCTGCGCGCGCAACCATTATGTTTCGTATCGACGTCACTCCGAAACGGCTAAAGACTTGTAATCATGACGATTCATTCCAATCACTAGGAGTCGACTGTTTTTTTTTAGATGAATCAATAGTTTTAAAAACTGTCCACTTTCGGATTTAAGCTTTAGCTGGATATTTCACTTCACTTAGAGCTGTGCTACACACTACGGAGGGTCAATTTAAAAAAAACATAATAGGGGCTCTTTAAATTACAGAATTTAAAAATGGTCAAAATTATGGCCTCTGTAATTCTAATGTTAAACAACTTGGCCCTTCAACTTAAACATTGACATAATTGGACTTAAGCAATTCTGATTTTAGCATTCTTCTCTAAAAGGACTTTGCCTTTTTCCACACAATAGGGAAAGCATTAAACAACTGCTTTAACTGATGCCAAAATGAGAGGCGTTGAGCCTCAAGCTGTGCTGTAGTGTGCTCGATCAATGTTCTGCAGATGCTGCTAACACTATATGTGTGTATTACACTGATCTTTTTATCTGGCAGGCTTTGGCTTGTTGTTTAATGCAGGAGCAGAGCACACCTGACGTCACATTTAACATTCAGAGTTCAGCAGCTATTGGGCTAATCTTGCTGTGCGCTCTTGCTCTAGGTCAGGTACATAAAGGGCAAAAACGATATCTAATATAACAGGAGGAAAGTGAGCATACTGCAAATATAACATATCCCCATTATGGGTTTAAGTGTCAGCGAAGCCTTTGAAAAGGTCAATTATACTGTTTCAAACATCATGAAAGGTTGGTGATAATTTTTAAATGTATGTTTTTAATGTAGGATTAATCACTATCATTATAGTAAATCACTATAAGACTTACTGTAGTGCAGTTGTAAAATCACAAGGATCTTGATTTAATCTAGTATATTGGATCTGGTTTAAGTTTTAAAGTAAAACACTTGTATTAGTTTTCCCATTAGCAGCACACAATACTGTTTTTATTGTCATTATGTTCATTTTTTTATTGTTATGTATATTTTTAAAAAACACAATCACATTTTCATTAAAACATTAAATAAATAAATATTTTCCAAATTAAAATAATATTAATAGGTGGGCATAGATTATACATATATTTTTTATCTAGATTAATCTCACTGTTATCTTGGAATTAATCTAGATTAAAATGGCTCATTTGAATTCTGCCGAAGGTATTCAGAAAATGTGTTGTACCCAAATAATGACTAAAAGTAAGTCTTTGAGAACGGGTTTCTCAAGCTAGGTGGCGCATTAGACCAGGGGCTCATCTCCTGTTTCCAAAAATGCATCATAAACTGCTTGAGAAACTGTTCTACTATGATAGTTGGTGATAAAAAATGTTATGTTGAATAAGATGTACTTGTGTTTACTAACTGTTTATTCAGTTAAAGATTCATTTTGAACTGTTGGCCAACATAAGCTCCAAACAGCGATTTTTGATTACCTTAATCCGACTAAAGTCATAACTGAACTAAACAGAAATGGAATTAAGATGTGGAGTATGAAAATATTAGTGGCATTATTGAAGTAAACACCACAATCAAACTACTACCGTCATGTAGGACTTTTCGCCATATTTTCCAACAAGATCCACACACATGGTTGTCAGTAAAGAACCGCACACACACACCCATACATACACGTCGCGAAATGCGCAAGTTTTTTTCTTTCCATTTGGCATGTGTTATTAAATTCCATAACATTCACCAGCCCTTACTCCTTATTTGCGTCTAATACCCCAGTTTGTTACAGGGGCATGAATGAATCGTTCATGAGTAAATTTGAAACTGCCGAACTGCAGTTAAAGTCACCCAAAATTACAGGAAACTCTTACATGAAAGCACTTCACATAAACACCTTAATTATATTATTGTCTATTAAGGCAAATAACTAGATTACAGATGTCCATGTAAGCATAGTCAGTAGTGTCTTCGAAGTAAGTAAAAGATCCAGAGGGGCATTCTGCTGATTTGATTCAGAAGGGCACTTTTTTTTGTCAGATGGCTAACCGGTTTGACTTTCATTCACTGTCATTCATTTTAAAAAGCACCCCCTCCATTTTATTTGTATATGTTTTACTGGACCGCATAAACTCTACTGGTGCCTGATAATTGGATTTGGAGCTAACATTAATCAGACTCACAGTCGTGAACTGCATCCATGTTAGCACGTCACGTTTGATGTGGTAATTTCACAGTAGGAATACACACAAGTTCAAAGACTTGTTCTCGCCCCCTACAATGGAATTCAGCCAGGTATACATCTGTGCTAAAATATCAAGGTGAAAGTCATCATAGCTTGCGTAGAATAGACCCAGCTCCCAACCTAACTTTAAGAATAGATTAACAACGATATATATTTTTTTAATCGCCCAATAAGAATCTCCCGTTATCGCAGCACGTAACGCCAATAACGATTGTTATTAATAAAGTTGTTCTGCATGTCATTTATATGACTACTCTTAATAATTTCCAAATTATTAAAAGTATTTTAAATAATTGCTTAAGTTTTTATATTCTTTCTGTAATCCTCTAGCAACAACACAAACCATCACACCATTGAAGTTTTTTAATATAGCTACAAAAAATAAATGAAAAAATAAATCAATCATGCAACACAGATTCTTTTAAAATGTACAATACTACTAATAATAAAGGTAAAAATAATAAGTGCTTTTAATTTTGAGTTGTGTTAAGCATTTCACAAAAAGGGATTTTGTTGTTTTTAATTATAAAATATTAAATATAAAACTACAAAAGACATTTTGATAATATATTACATTACAAACCAACACCAAACAACACACGCATCAACAGAACATCAAACCAAATATGCTGAAACTATAGTGGCAACAAAATTAAACATACATATATATTGTCACAAGCGCACAGTTCACAGGAGTTACCAAAAAATCAAGTATTTATTAACAACTTTAACACTTACAACAGTGACTGTGAAATGTTGGACAGGGAATGTGGCAATACAATATCAGACCAAGACTGAATTGAACACAGGGGTATAAATGCACAAGAAATAATTGTACCAAATACAAACATGGAAGAGACACGAGTGGAACTAAGACCCGTTAACTGTTTCTCAATTCCAAGAACGCAGAGAACGGACTTGCGTTCTCATGAAGAGCGGTCTTGCCAGGTCACCTTGGAAGAACTAACTTGGGAGACCGCTAGAACACAGAATGCGTCCTGTGAGAAATCAGATGCTACGTTCTTCCGGATGGTCACATGACCTTCACGTATTTTTAAAGGAATATTATTTAAACATTACAGCATTCATACAACCAAATATTGTATGCTGATCAAATGTAACATGCACAATAACCTTACAAATATACTTTGCACAAGACAAATAAAACAAATAAAAATATATAATCATATCAGTTTCTTAACAAACATGCATTGTAAAAAAAACAACAACATACAAAAAGCAACAGTACTGAAAAGAGTCACATACAATATTTTTGTTTGATTAAATATAAATATTCTAAAATTGCTCCACTTAAAATATTTCCCGAATAAAAACATTCTCTAATATTTTAAAATACACATTCTATTAAAAATATGTTTTTTTCGTCAAAATATTCTTACACAAGTCACCAATAGGTTTTTCTTCCCCTTTTAATAAATATGCGTGTGTGAATCTTTAGTGTCCGATTCTACATCTCGTATGTACAATCTGGTCATGTCTACTTTCAAAATCGTAATTATTGCTTTCATTTACAAATGGATTCACTTCATACAATTTATTTTTACATTTATCTCATTACATTTGCCTTTTTGCATTAATATATAGATTTAAAACAGGTTTCACATCAGACACAGGACTTTTACATGCTGTTATTTCCAACTGTAGGGTTCCTTAGCTGGTTTATCTGCACATTCGTTTCCAGTAAATCCCATCTGACCAGGTATTGTGGCGCTGGTGTACTCTAATAAAGAAAAACACTGAAAGTACAAAAAAGGATTTTAATCCTTTAATTGTATATATTTTTGTTCGGGTGCCAGGTAGATCCAAATCTACCAATTGGAGTATAAAATAAAAAAAAATAATTATCTGAGGGTATTCACCAGCTACACAAAAAATAAATAAATAAATAAACACAAATACAAGCTCAGGGTCCACACAAAATGTTGATTGAAAAGTTTACTTTAGAAACTCGGAATACTTTAGAAAAATCAGTCTTTGATAACAGTTCATCACAACTTAGTGGTACACACAAAAAAAACTCCTTTAAACAATTTTGTCTGGTACTCGGTTCAAACAATCTCACATTTTTTTTCTTCCCAAAGTAGAACAATTAATTGCCATGGGTAACAGAAATGAAATAGAAATTCAAAACAATTAAATAAAAAAAACAAAAAGTGTTGGTTATCCTTTGATGTGTGCGGGTAATTGCGCTGTGTGTGTGTATATGTGTGTGTGATGCGTTGCAAACGCTGCCAGCAGGCGGCGCAGGGGAAAGTTTTGTAGTGGCTATGCAGTGATGTAGAAAATACCTGTCACAGAGTCAGCTGAGGTAGTAGAACTCACAGCTAGCCTTCGATGTAGCAGAAAAGTTGACTGGACACCACAGAGACAGACCCGTTTGGAAACGCTGAATCTAGAAGTCATCCACGTGGAATATCGTTGATGCTTACACAACCTCACTGAAGTGAGCTGGCTTAGTAGAACTCACAGTTAGCCTTTGATGTAGCAAAAAAAGTTGACTGGACCCCACAGCGACAGACCCGTTTGGAAATGCTGTATCTAGAAGTCATCCACGTGGAATATCGTTGATGCTTTTACAACCTCACTGAAGTCAACTGGCTTAGTAGAACTCACAGTTAGCCTTTGATGTAGCAGAAAAGTTGACTGGACCCCACAGCGACAGATACGTTTGGAAATGCTGAATCTAGAAGTCATCCACGTGGAATATAAATGATGCTTTTACAACCTCACTGAAGTCAACTGGTTTAGTAGAACTCACAGTTAGCCTTCGATGTAGCAGAAAAGTGGACTGGACCCCACAGCCACAGATACGTTTGGAAATGCTAAATCTAGAAGTCATCCACGTGGATTATCTGCATGCTCAAACACTCACTCAGCATTGACCTTGACGTCTACCTGAATCTAGAAGTCATCCACATGGAATATTGTTGATGCTTTCACAACCTCACTGAAGTCAGCTGGCTTAGTAGTACTCACAGTTAGCCTTCAAAGTGGACTGGACCCCACAGCGACAGGCGCATTTGAAAACGCTGAATCTAGAAGTCATCCACGTGGAATATCTGCGTTGCTTTCATCATCTCCGCATGCTCTAACACTCACTCAGCGTTGACCTTGACGTCCACGTCGCCCCAACAGTGGCAGACGGGTGGTAGGACAGGCTCGGTTGTTTTCTGCAGCTTTCTCAGGTAAGCGTTGCTCTCATTACCATCGGCAAACGTGTGAATTAACTTTTTTGCTTTGGGACTCGCTCTCTGCCATGCACTGCCAAGCATTCTGCTTTTATTGAAAATCAATCTATTTGCAACTTACGACGTCATTCACTCCTGCGTTCACAATTGATGTGATGGGTTATATCCATTCAGAGACCGTCACAGTATCCAGCAGAAAATAATAAAATATTTTTACCTTTAAAATGTCGACTTTTTCTATTATACTAAAAATCGTAGGATGATCAGTTTTCATAGATTCAAGTGCCTGTAAGCAGGACATGGAATCTGCGCAAATTAAAAACTGGCATTGCTGTTCTTTTTCTATGTTCCAGTGCTAAAACAAGGCAAATAATGATGACGTTACATGAGAACACGAGGACGCAAGATCGCTGAAGAACCCATATTGAGAAACAGCCATTAACAGATGGCAGAAAAACTGAACAAACACAACACATCAATACAAGCACTTAGGAACACGGCACAACACAGCATTACATCACACAACATAACACTGACACACCAGAAAAGTAACATAACACAATAAAAACATCAGACTGTGACATACATTTAGTAAAATCAACTGTTCAATTGGAAAGTCTGTGTGTACCTTTGCTGTGTCACTTTGTATGCATCAGAAGTAAACATATCCATCACACATTACATGTTAACATCCAAGATTTTGCTAGGTTTTAGGAAGGGACTTCTGAACAAACGTCCATGAAGACATTAAGCCCTCAGGGGTGTTCAAATTGCACTTCCATTTTCTGGCACACTCTTTTGTCACTGAAAGCTGGGTTCTGCAAAAGCGTGCTATTACTCTTTCATCGTAGTTGTTAAGGTAAAACACCATAGTCATCTGAAGTAAAAAAAAATAAAATAAAAATCTCCTGAATCATTCTCAAATTCGAAAGAGAGGTTATATATAAACACATTATAGAGAGTATTTCTGTACACAGACATTCAGAACATGCACAAAATATAGAGAATGAACCGTTACGTCATGACGGTTTCACCTCACATTGCATTTCAGGTAGGCATTGCAATATTTGCTGGATATGCTTTCAGTCGCCAGTTGCAGCTGGAAGGGCATCCGCTGTGTAAAAAAACATGTGCTGGATAAGTTGGAAGTTCATTACACTGTAATGACCCCAGATTAATAAGTGAAGTTTATTTATAAACTAATTTCGAGAGGATCACGTGCTTATGATTGCTAGCAGCTGGACCCACATTATCCAATTCACTACGCACCTATCAGATGATCCCTAAGCTACTATAAATACCCTGGGTTTCATATCACTGCTATCTTCGCTTTTGAAGAAACTTGGCTCGCAGCAGCCATTACTACTGCTGCTACCTTTTCTACTACTACTACTACTACTACTACTACTACTACTGCTTCAGTTACTCTTGCTGCTATTGTTATTGCTACTGCTGCTTCAGTTAATACTGCTGCTATTGCTACAGCTAATGTTGCTACTGCTAATGCTGCTACTGCTTCTGCTGCTTCAGTTACTACTGCTGCTATTGCTACTGCTAATGTTGCTACTGCTATTGCTGCTACTGCTTCTGCTGCCGCTACTACTGCTGTTATTGCTACTACAAAAAGATCTTCGCTTTGAAGACAGCTCGGCTCGCATCTACTGCTATTGCTGCAATAACAACTACAAATACTTCTACTTCAAAAACAACTATTTCCTACATCAACTCCAACAACAAATCCTACAACAACTTAAACAGCAACATCAAACCTTCCACTAAAATGCCTCACACAACGCATCTGCTGTATCCTCAACCCAATTCTCTAGCAAGATCACAGTCTACAAACTGCCTAAACTAAAGTCGGCAATTTCAGACATTGTAATGAAGCCAAATCTCACCTTTCTCCTAGGGGTGCACCTGCGATAACGTGTATATAGCACACTTCAAAGGGAAGCCTCACAGAAAATAACCACTTTCCAACAAGACTAAACATTCTTGAAAGAACTCACCTCTGAAGCCTCCCGCCTGTCTACAGATCCATATAATTCTGACAGCATGAAGTAATTAATCTGCATAGCTCGAGGCAATCCAATCCGCAAACATTAGTCCACGGCATATTCCTACGTTGATCTCCAGTCATAACAATTGTAATCCTGCTCTACAAAATGGCC